>VYXD01012566.1:827-76637 GCA_013397195.1 Hylia prasina | reverse complement strand
ATTTTTCCTGAGGGCAGTTCACAATGGAATGTGATAATGTGATAGATAGCAAACAATGCAGAAGACCAATATTACCACATGTTTTGCAACATCTCTTATTAAGGTTACTTACTTCTTTACTTAGTTTAAAAAACAACATTGTAATAATACCCTGCATATTTACCTTTTGGTCAGTTGAATAGTTCACAAGTAAATCATTCTAAAAACAGCTTCAGTGACCCTTAATGATTGACTTCTAGTGCAGTAATGTGCTTTTCAGAATCTGTTCCTTTATAGCTGTTGCCAAATATTATTTCATACTTTAGAGTGTATGTTCAAAACCCACGGTCAATGGCTTTAGCAGGAGAAGTTTTGTGATGGCTGTAACTAATTTTTCACGTTGGCTGTTTGGAACAAACCATTCTCTAATGTACATTTTCTTAAGGCTTTAATAGAGTAAGATGAAAAGGCCCCCAAAACACCTCCACATAATGTAATTCTTCTTATCAGCAAGATAAAGAACAAAACCCTCTGTCTTTGTTCTACTCTGTTCTTATTCAGAGCTTGGGACGAACTGCAGTAAAGAGAAAAAAAAAAAGAAAAAGTGGTATAAGATACCAAGAAAGATAATAAACCACTTATAAGACTTTCCACTGAGGTTTTGGTCTCTGATATTACCCATCCCTTACTCTGTCAGTTCTGGTACTTTCACACTTAACAAGCCTTAAGTTGCAGTCCTCCTGTCAGTTCTTTGTGGGAATTCATGGTTGCTAATTCATTTGAAAATCAGATGGCTCAATAGATAAGAGGGCTTCCAAAAATGTGTCATGCTTTGCCATTTATTTTGGTGAAATCCTACGCAGGAAAACCGGTGTAAGACCTGTATAGCTGCTAAACAGCTGGAAATTTCTCCTTAAGTAGGCTGTCTGCATGGAAACCTACTGTTTGTATGGATACCTGTTGTTTCAGAAATTATTGGTTCTGAGGGGGAATGACCGGATTTTCCCCAGAGTTTTCCAATGGCAGTTTTGTGCATGGCCCCGCTAAAGGTTTTTGAACACTCCTATGGAGCCCAGAGTCCACCCAGTGAACACAATAAAGATTTCATTTTTCATTCTTTCATTGTCTCCTAATAGTATTTGCAATTGTGGTTTTATCATATTCAGATACTTTTCTTGCCAGGAAACTTACGATTCTGCCATACTTTTAGGCAGCCAGCACTGGAAAGTTTACTCATGCTGTGCAGTTATGGTAATTCTCAGAGGATGCTTATTTGTACAGCAGAGTTCTGTACAGATTGAGGAATTCTTACTAGAATTAGTTTCCGAATTAATGTACGACTATTTAATTAGATCCAGATTTGTTAACTTACATCTTCTATACAAGAAATTGATTTTCTTATCTGTGAGAGTACCTGAGGACTTAGAGCAACCTGGCCTCGTGGAAGATGTCCTTGCCCATGGCAGGGGGCTAGAACTAGATGATCTTTAAGGTGCCCTCCAACCCAAAGCATTCTGTGATTCTGTGATTATATGGACACTTCCTTGTACCATTTTAAGTACGTGTGCCCAAAACCACACAGGATTTGCAAAGCCAGACTGTTTTGTTATCCTGTCTCTTCCAGAAAACAGAGGAAGGCACAAATTTGGATAATGTGCTTGATAAGTGTGAAGGTGAGATATGTCCTGTACATTTTTTATAGATTAAAAAAAATTAGAGAGAGTGAAAGGAGATAAGGGTATGAGAGTAGACACACCCTATTGCATTAGGTTTATCCCCTTGCTATTGAACAGGGAAAATGCATGAGACCATGTAATTGCTTCAACACAGCAGAAGATAAAAAATTGCTATTTTTTTAACTTCTGCTCTGCCTATCTCTAAACCAAATGTAAGCATGAAGATATTGATTCTCAATACATTTATGTGTATTTTTTGTTTATTGACATACTTACATACAGCTTTTTGTTATTTTCACTAAGTGTAAGAGTAGGTGACTTCACAAGATGTGTACCTCATAGCCAGGTTATTATAAGTTCCTAAATTTCTTAAGTAAATAATCTAGTCCTCTGAAGAAGAAAATGGTCACTGGAGATGTCCAGAGTTCCTAGTCCATCACATAAGTTGTGCTAGCGTAGTCAAGCCGAGTCAAAGAGATGTGAAGTCAGATGACATTGGAGGCACTGCCTCAAAAATGTAGGTACCACAGCTGCTTAGCTGGAGCCTGGTGGAGGGATCAATGGTGGATCAAGTGGTACCTCCTGTCTTGTTTTGTTTTGGAAGTTTAACATGTGTCTGAAACACAGTTTGGTTCTTTGGATTTCCTTCCTGAAAGAATGGTAAAAATCAGGCTTACAAGCCTGATTCGGGCCCCCAAATATGTGAATGCAGTTTCAGGCTGTATAACTCCATAGATTATTTTTGTAGATAATTTTTCTGGTTTTTTAAATGTTCTTAAAATATTATGAAAAGTAAAAGAACATCTCATCATTACAATATGTGTATGGTGTTTACCAGGATCTTAGTACAGTGTATGAGCAAGCATCAAATATAAGGAATGCAGTCAGCCCAGATCATTAGCCCAAACTGTTTGTACTGAAGTAGCACATGTAGAAATTAAGTTTTATGAGACCTGATCATGGCAGCCTCCTGGTGCAATGCCCTTGAGATACACCTGCAGTGCAGAGCACTGGGGCAGGCTTGGTTGGTGCAGAAGGTTTTTCCATCCTTTCTACCCATGGTTGCTTCAGTAGCACCTCCCTCCCTCAGAAACCACTTTACTATTCCCTGGATGAGTTCAACTGCATGATTAATGCAATGCAGAGAATGTGGGAGACAAAGTAACTCAAACAATACAGCAGACCAGAAAACAAATGTATAAATGAAAATGCTCCAAAGATTTCTCATAAGCACATTAATTTTTCTGAGTTTCCATACTCTCAGAGTTGTAGGATTTTTGTCCAGTTAGCTGTAGCAAGAGACTACAAAGAAAAATCTTCCCAAAGGAGAGTTTTTATGACAAAAAGATGTTTAATATAATTTAGGTGTTTGCAGTTAAGGATATAAAGATGTTAATTACTTTGCCTAAAAGCAAGGCCAAGAACAAGCAAAAACTATGGCTCCCTGTGAGTGTATATAAGGGAGAAGAAAAAGAAATATCACAAAGCATAGAATATGCAAATCTGGCTAAAACTTGTGGAAATATATTTTTGTGTAGTTGAGATTCCATAAGATGTTGTGTTTGCCTTTCAGTATCTCCTTATGTTGCCCATTTGAGGTAAGTTGATAGCGATGTTAGGTTTTAAACTGTTTTCAGCTTACTTTTTTCTTCTAAATGGAACACCTGATGTAGCATCTGTAAAAATCAGTGAAACTTTCCTGGCTGATTTTGCAAGTCTTTGGGTCAGGTTAACGTATCATTTTGGAGAAGGGGTTATAGAGCCATATTTTTCTGTAATTACATAGCTGATGGATGGAAATTCCAAACAGCAGGAGTTACATGAGGATATGCTCATGACGTGGAAAGAAGAATTGTCTCTTCAAAATTGCAAATATGAGAGATGAGAGAGAAAATCTGATGGGCAGAAAGTGATTTCTGTTCATATGCTTCTCTGGGGAAAGGACTCAGGAGTTTTTTATGCAGTCTTTGAATACAAAAAAAAGTGTCTAGTAAAATTGGGTTCCTCAATTTTGCAATGATTACTCTGACACACTGAATTCTAGAAAGTACTGAATGCTGTCCCTCTGAAAATTTGCCCTTTTAAGTATCTTTATGTTGAACACCCAAAATAGGAGGCTGTTAAAAATCACTGGTCAGTTTTGAAAATTTTGCCCATTAAATATATAAAATAATGGAATTAGAACAGAAAAAACCTGTAATATGCAAATATGAGACTGTGTAATTTTGAAATAAAATAATTTTCTCTTTTTAAAACAAGAGTTACATTCATTTCTGTTATGATTATAGGAACAGTAAAGGAAAAGACTTATAGCCTGCACAAAAAGTTCTAAATTCATATGATTAGGCAAAGCTCAAACAAAACTGTGGCTCCCTGTTAGTCTATGTAGGACACTGGGCTCCATGTCAGGAAAACACCCCAAAATTAGGCAAGCATACCAGTTTGCTAAACACTTGAGTTTGTATTTGTGTCAGATGCTAAATGGTAAAGCTATTTTTGTCATGTTTTAAGCAGCATGGGTAGTCTAAACATGTTCAATAGGTCTAGTGACCTTTTCCTGAGTAATGGAAAACTTTCAGCTGTGCCAATGTAGTATATTTATACCAATATTATTTACAGATCTTGCCCTCTTTGCTACTGCTTCTTAGAATTGTCCTTGAATGAAAAATAAACGTGTCAGGGGTTTAATAGATTTGAAATAGCTATAAACATTCTTAAAAATAGAAATACATGCTTAACTATGCTTTCTTTAGCTGATTGCAGTGTCTTCAGCAACTGTTGTTTCTGTGATGGACTAACAGATAAGCTGTGAAAGAGTTCTGTATCAAACATACTGATGTGTGCCCAATAACTTGAAGATAAAGGTTTTGAAATGAATTTTCATGTACTAATTATTTATGTATTTTCAGGCCAGCTGATTTTTAAGGACATGCCAGTTTCTTCTGCTGCATCATGGTTATTACTTACAGAGCATTGCTACAAGCAGTAAGCATGTGGTCACTGCTGAAAGCCACTCCCCAAAGGTGGAAAAGTTGTCATGACAAAAAGCACAATAACTCTAGAGGACCAAAGAAAAACAGCTCTGTGAAAAGCAAGTTTAACAGATAGTTCAACCTTTTAATTATTCCCTGTGAATGCTGAACATGTTTCGTTTGACTCCTATCTCACCAGTCCTGATTTTAGACAGTATTTGTCTTGAATTCATTCAGACACTGAAAACAGTGAGATGGTGTAATTAGAGTTAATTGTGCAGGCAAACATCAGTGTGCAGAAGATGGCACCATCTCTCAACTTCCCATGTGAAATAAGATGGAGCCCTCTGCTGTGACTCCTCAGAGAGTGCCACTGTTGCATTTGGGAGATCTCAGGAAATCATCCCCAAAGGTTGTTCAGCATCTTTAGGAAGGTAGCAGTGTCAAGAATCCAGGTCTTATAATTCCAGGACTTACTGATCGAGCTCGTGTGTTAAAAAAATGACCAGCAGCCATCAGTATTCTTCACATGTAAGGCTGGGAAGGTCTCCAGGTTGCCATATAACCTGTTCCTCCATCCTGAAGAATAAAAGTTTTACACGGGTTGTCCCTGATCCCTGATTTTCCTACTAGTTCTTGTAAAAGCTGGACTGTAAGAAGACAGAGACTTTCAGAGTATCTCCTACATAAGCCCTCCTTGCTTCAGGTAACACGGAGAAAAGTTGGTATTCATTTTTAGCTTTTGATATACTGACCATTTATTGTCATACTTCAGTCTTGCTGTTGTAGACTAAACACGCTCGGTTTCTTCATAGCTCCTGTTTCTGAAACATCCCACTGTCCTTGCTGTTCTCTGGACTGTATCTTATCTGTTAATCTGTTCCCTTAAGTGAGGCATCCAAAACCAGGAGCAACATCAGCATTCTGGACTCATCAGGACTAAGCAGAGCAGAATAAATGCCCTCCCTAATGGACCCAGAACTAAATGTCCCTTTCTAAATCATTACTGTGCCCTGCACCACTTCTCAGTGGATGTGTGTTCAAAATGCCATTTCCTTTACAGCCATGTACCTAGTTACATGTTTTCTTTCACACAGACATTCCTTTCTTTTCCATAATTATTCTGTTTCGTACACTTTCAGTCAGTTCCACCTGGAATTTTAACACACTGACACACTGTATTTGAATCCAGTCATTAATTTATGCGCTCACCTAACAATATTACTTTTGATTTATAGCTGCTGAAGGAAGAAGAAAAAGACCTGCACAAAGACTTCTGGTTGAAATGAAGTTATTTTTACATTGGAGGTGGGGAGGAAGAATGTAGTTCTGTGACATGATTTCACATTGCATATATTTTCAGTGAAGTGAATCTCCATCTTTCACAAAGTTTATTTAACAATAAGCTATACTCAGATCTTTGGATGGAGGTTGGAAAGTTGAAGAGTACTTAGCTTTCAAACTGTTGCATCTGATTATCTGGCCTGACTTCCAAACTGCCTTGAAAACAGACACAGTCTTTATTTTTTGTATTGGATAGATATCAGAAAGACCTGAATCATCCCTCTTAAGGAAATCATTGCAGAGGGAAGGTGGAAAACATTACATCTTGGGACAGCAATCTGGTACAAGCACATATCCTCACAAAATTTTCCAGGGAATATTCCATCATGATTACTTTTTCTGCAAGAATGCATACTGAAAGGTGACTAACTGGCCAAGTATATGCATGATGGGATTTACAATCTCTATGAAGATCATTATAGGGCTGCTGAAATGCATGTGATCCCTGTTCATGGTATATGAAAATCCTTCTGTTTAATAACAGAAGATGTGTAAGAAGCTGCAGTACCCAGTTGCTGTTCTAGTTGGAAAAAAAATGGTTTTAATATTATTATTTTATTCTAAAATATTGCCTGGAAAAGCAAGAGTATTTCAATTGTTATTTCTAATTAAGGAACCTAATTCTACTATGCCTTTCTGATGTGTGAAATAGATACGTTCATAGGGGGCAGAGCTAACAGCCAATTTAATATCCTGTCTCAGACCCTGGTTAAGAGAAAGGTGTGAAAGCTCCAGGTAAATCTGACAATTAGAATCATTAAATTATTTATGTTGCAAATGACTTTTAGGATCATTGAGTCCAAGAGTTAAATTAGCAACAAAGGCCACCACTAAACCATGTCCCTAAGCACCACATCTTCAGGTCTTTTGAATACCTCCTGGGATCGTGACTCAACCACCCTGCTGAGCCTGTTACTCTTGAATAAATTTTTCCAAATATTTAAACCTCCCCTGGAAAAACTTCAGGCCTTTTTCTCGTCTTATCATTTGTTCCTTAAGAGACTGGCACCCACCTGGCTACAACCTCGTTTCAGGAAGTTCTAGAGAGCAGTAAGATCTCCTATGAGCCTCCTTTTCTCCAGGCTGAACGCTCCCAGCTCCCTCACCCACTCCTCATCAGACTTGTGCTCCAGACCCTTCACCAGCTCCATTGCTCTTCTCTGAACATGCTTCAGCACCTCATTGTGTCCTTCTTGTAGTGAGGGACTCAGAACTGAACACTGTTTTAAGGGCAGCCTCACCAGGGTTGGCTACCAGGGGGCAATCCCTGCCCTGGTCACGCTTGCTGATAGAAGCTAGGTGCCATGGGCCTTCTTGGCCGCTTGGTCACGCTTCTGGCTCATGTTCAGCTGGCTGACCAGCAATCTCTGGTCCTTTTCCACCTGGCAGCTCTTCAGCCATTCTCCCCCCAGCCTGAAGTGCTCCCTATGCGTGACCCAGGTGCAGGACCCAGCTCTTGCCCTTGTTGACCTCATACCATTAGCCTCAGCCCATTGATCCAGCCTGTCCAGATCCCTCTATAGTGAGATTATACCCTCCACCAGAACAACACCATTCCTGCCCAGCTTGGTGCCATTTGCAGATTTATTGAGGCTGCACTCGATCCCTTCATCCAGTTCATGGATAAAGATACTGAACAGGACTAGCCCCAGTACTGAGCCCTTGGGAACACCACTCATGACTGGCCACCAGCTGGATTTAACTCCATTCACCACTACTCTTCAGTCCCAGCTTTTCAGGTAGTGTTTAACCTGGTGAACAGTGCACCCATACAAACCATGGGCAGCCAGTTTCTTTAGGATAATGCTGTGGATAATGGTGTCAAATACTTTACTAAAACCCAGGAATGCATCAACATCTTTTCCCTCATCCACTGAGCAGGTCACCTCATCATAGGAAATTGGGTTGGCCAAGCAGGATCTGCCTTTTGTAAACCCCTGCGGGCTGGACCCAATTCTGCACATATGGCATAGTGCCACCCAAGGTGATCTGCTCCATGACCTTTCATGGCACTGACATCAGGCTTACAGGCCTGTAGTTCCCTGTATCATCTTCCTTGCCCTTCTTGCAGATGAACACTACATTTGCTAACTTCCAGTCAACTGTGACCTCCTGAGTGAGCCAGGACTGCTGGGAAATGACGGAAAGTGTGTCAGTGAGCAATTCTGTGCACTCCCTCAATACCCTTGGGTAGATCCCATCCAGCCCCGTGGACTTTTGTGTGTCACACACAATTATGACAAGTGGTATAGCAAGTCACTAACCATTTCTCCTTGGATTATGGGGACTTTATTTCACTTCCTGTCTTTGTCTTCCAGCTCAAAGTGTTGGGTACCCAGAGAACAACTGATCTTACCATTAAAGACTGAGGCAGAGATGGCATTAAGTAATCTGGCCTGTTCCTCACGCTGAATAGGCCAAAGACTGCCCTCCAGAAGTCAAAGGTGTTCTGCTGACATCCCTCTCCTTACTTCTCTTGTAATTTAAAACTATCATTTTGTGATCACTGTGCCCAAGATGGCCTCCAACTATCACATCACCAAAGAGCCTGTCACTGCTCATGAGCAAGATGTCCACCAGGTGTGCCCGGAAGTTATCTTCCACATACTCCAGCCACCTCCTAGACTGTTTCCTCTCTGCTGTGTTATATTTCCAGCAGACATCTGGTAAGTTGGCATTCCCCATGAGAACAAGAAAAAGTGATTGTGAGTCTTCCCCCAGCTGCTTGTAGAATATTTCGTCTGCCCCTTCATTCTGGTTGAGTGGTCTGTAACCTGCCACCTGCCTTGCTGGTCTTCCCTGGATTCTTACCCATGAACACCCAACCCTGCTGTCACTACCACTAAGCTCCAGACAAATTAAACACTCTGTAACACACAGGGCTACTTCACCACCTCGCTTTCCTATCTCTTTACAACACTCCAGCTGTGCAAGTCATCCTGCCATCTTTCAAACTATATCTTTCCTGCTGCAGAATGGCTTCCAGCTGCTCCTGTTCCAGCTGCCTTTGCTGTGTGTGTCAGTGGAGATGAACTTCAGTCAGGCTGTTGATCCTGCCACCTGTTTTGTGAGGGGAGGAAGTCTTGTGTGACTGTTCTCAAGCACTTTTGTGGTTTCTAATGCATCAATAACCCTTGTGTCTTTGCTGTTGAATAGATCTCCATACCCTTCCTCCACTGAGAGGGAAGACCAAAGGACCTTGGTAGCACACCATCCCTCAAACTTTGGTGTGCCACCCCCAGGCTTATGTCTAGCAAGCCTGATTTTAACTCTTTCCAACTTCAAATCTAATTTAAAGGTCTTTGCAATCCCTGATCCTCCTCCCTGTTGGCCTGCCCTGGCCTCTGTTGCTCCCTGTGGGCTCCATTTATACATGCTGGGAGGGCTTGGCCACCATTGCTCCTGGCCCTGCTCAGGTCTTGCCAGCCCTTGTGGCACGAGCTGCATGTTCCTGGCTGGTCTCTAGAGGTAAAATTAAAGGAACACAGGTATGTCTTCTGTGTTTGGGTATGGTTTTTTTTTTTTCCTTTTTGAGATGCTCTCAGTCATTTTAACCATGTTTTAACTGGCTCCCTCTACATGTTAAATTTCTCTTTCCTATTTCTTGCATTTTTACAAGCTCACAGAGTGCTTTAAAATAATTGCACTCTCAAAAGAGCGTTTCCATGTCTCAGTTTTGAGCATTAACTCTTCCAACTGAGTTATATACTGCCCTTCTGGATATATAGCACAAAGAGGGTGAGAAATGTAATAAATAAATTATAATGCACCTCTGTCATTTCCCTCTTTATTATTTCATCTTTCCTATGGTCTGTTGTATATACTGAGAGGTGAGTCCTGGCCTTCCTCACTCTTTTTGGTCTCCTCTACACCCCGCTGTGATTTTCCAGTAACCTTTATTATTACTTACTCATGGAAGCGTCATTGTACTAGACTTTTTTACAATCCATAAGAGGAAGATTATCTCTAACCTCAAGTATATTTTGATATCATGTGGTTCTGCTACTATATACCATATTCCCTAGGAGGTGATTCCATTGATTCATTGGAAAGCATTATGGTATGCTGGCCACGTCTTCCATTCCTTTCCTTTTGAGCTGCTATGTTGTTTACTGAGGGCTCCAGTTACAAATATGCTCTTACTTATGGAAACACACAGATCTCTCTGTTAAGGGCAGTGCATCTTTTAGCCTCTTGCAAAACGCAACTCCCTTAAACCAAATGCTTTATTGTTTTTCTGAATTTCAACTTCAATTGCATTGTTCTCAGGGGTGTGACTTGGTTGATTGTTAAGAAGAGTCAAATAGCCAAAAAGGGACAGCAAGGGAAACAGGCTTCTTGTTGAAGAGCTGTTTTTCCCTGAGTATTTGCCAGAATAACTAATCTAATTTATGGGAAAACAATAAAAATAATAAGAAATTGCATCAAGTTTTACTGAGTTTCATAATTAGAGTCACAAAAGTACATCCTTTAGCTGGTGTAGTTTTGACTTTGCAGCTTTTGATTTAAGGT
This sequence comes from Hylia prasina, assembly GCA_013397195.1. Taxonomy (NCBI): domain Eukaryota; kingdom Metazoa; phylum Chordata; class Aves; order Passeriformes; family Sylviidae; genus Hylia; species Hylia prasina. Next base: position 66,154 of record VYXD01012566.1, on the reverse strand, counting down.
TTTCTTTTTACATAAACTGCGTAATTAACAGGACTTTAATTGGCTAATTCTCTTTGCTTCAGAAACTGGTAGTGTCGTCAAAGTTCCTCATATACCTTGTTAATTGGATACCTGATAACAGGGGGGCTGGTCTCCTTGAAAATGTAAAAAAAAAAAAAGCCTTTACAATCTGTGAGTGATTTAAGTCAGACTAAAAAATACTGCTTTTACACAATATCACATTACATTTACTGTCACATGTATTTGCACAGTCCTGTATTTGTACAATATACCATAGTCCTGCACTACTGCCAAACATGTGAGATCAGATATGGTAAATTACTGTTGTTGTTGAGGTCTGATATACCAGAAGAAAAACACAAGTCTGAAATTACCGAAACCTTCATGGGAAAGAGGAAAGGAGTTCCCAGAAATATACTAAAAAACAAATGCTTCTCCCTTTTGAAATGAGCTTGCCAGATACTTCAAAAAGCAGATGAATGTTCTTGACCTGATGAGTGTTTATCATCTGTCTGCATGTCTGCTTGGCAGCTTTGCTCCCTTGAACTATTCTTGATCTGAAGACCTGAGAAGATGAGGTTGTGTAGTCACACTTCTAGTAAAGGTTCCCATTTGGCCAGTCTATCCTCAGTAAAAAATAGGTAAAAAAGAGTGGTGTCATTGTGGAGTAATTTATCAAGAGGATACAAGATACCTCCAGAATTAAATATATGGATGTACCTATCCGTGCACACTAGAACAGGGAATTGGTTTGGGATATTTGTAGTGAAATTTCTTCTGGTTAGATGTGGGGTTAGCTTCTTTGAAAATATTTAAAAATATTTTTACAAAGAGAGCTGGCAAACAATTAAGTAGTACCACAAAAGCAGACAGATGGTTCAAGCGTTCATTTAATCATAAAAGAGAAAGTAGTTAGCTTGGAAATAATTGCAGTGACCTCAGCTTGAGATACTAAATAGAAAATACTGTTTCCTGCTAATACAGTATCTCAGATACAAATAATACATAAAATGTTACTTCTGTTTTTCACTAGCTTTATACTACTTGGTAATATAAATCCTGGCTAACACGAGTGAGAGTTTTAAGATTACAATAGCTACAGCTGGGAAATCCAAATCAACAGCTTAAAGCCCTAGGTTCATGAAATCCCAGTACACCTTTGCAGTAAAGGAAAGTCTGTTTTAACATTGTTTCAGGGTTTTTTTGGGGGCAGGACTTGTGGTTTTGTTCTTTGTTAATACAATGCCTCACACAGCTGGTTTGTGATCACAGATTTGTGTCTCAGCAATGCTACAGCAATCAAAGGAAAATAATAGACAGCATTTTAAGGCTCTGGTATGGTAAGTTGGTTGTCCAAAGCCACAGAGCAAAATGATGCAGAGCGAGATTTAGCCCAGAAAGTTTCTGTTACCCAGTCTCAATCTCAGACCATTATTTTGCTTCTCTCTAGCAAATGACCTTGTCTGATATTCTTCAAAACATCACATGGGTCTTGCCAGGCCGCTAACAGCACCTCTGCTCCTTTGAGTCGCTGCAAAGGCAGTTGGACAGCAAGAAGCTTTGGCTCTCACAAGGAAGCCCTTGAAGTGCAGAAGTAAACCCTGGGAGTCAGGCAAATGTGTTAGGTGATGGGCAGGCTAGCAGGCTTCAGGACTGGGAAGGACCCAGCATAGGATGCAGACTGAGCACCTGAAAAGGAGCTGGGTAGCATGACCTTAATATTAATGGATTTTTTTCTGACAAATGACAAAAAAAGTTAAATATTTCACTGTTATGAATTGCGTTATTAATATGCAAAAAAATCACCCATTCAGAAGACAAATTAGTTAGTTCAGGCCTTTGTGAGGGTTCAGGAGTGTGTCTTTTATATTATCTGGGCTATGTCCTGAGAGGATCCTCTAGCTATGTCCCCAGATATCATGAGGAATCTCAGGCAGGACTGTATTTGGATGCACACCCACCCCTTGCAATATGTCCTTAACATAAGTGCTTCACCTTGTGATTGTGTGGTCATGGTATTCTGGCTTTGCATAACTCACTTGGTCTCTTATTCAGAAAAATACTTTCCTTAGCTCAGGAGAAGAAAGTATACTGAACCCAGCCTGTATCCCACCTATCTGACAAGATTGCTTCCAGCAAAATCAATGGAATTATTTGTGCAGGATATGGTCCAGAGTTAAGAAAAGCATAGGAGCAAAAACATGTGTGTCTTTATATGCTGGAATTTATCCATTTTCAGGCGCAGACAAAGGGAGTATTAAGGATCATGTGAGAGTCCCATACTGCACAAAGGGGTGAGGCACAGGACAGGGTAGGGTGGAATAGTATAGGAAAGGAAGGAGAATAGTCAGGCAAATAGGATAATTTTCCAAGTCACTTCTTCAAATCTGTTTCAAGGTGCCTCTCTTTACAATAGTTGGGGCACTTGGTTTTAGGTTGGGGCTTTCTTGAAGTTACAGTTTAAGTAATTAAATTATTATAAAAATAATATTAGAGGTGGGTGCAGGCTGCAAATATGTTACATTTTTCTGAAAAAAACAAACTAATTAAAAATAATTTCCTCTCCTGTTTCTTTGCCAAGACCTATTTTCAGGATTCTGTGCTTCCCCTCAAGATGCCAATGAAATCTCAGGCACCTAAAACAAATAGAGGCAGTATACTCAGAACTTGGCTGGTTAAAAACAAAAAGAGGAAAATATTTCTTATTTTAAAATATTTTTTTAAAATTATCATTTTTATATTCACGCACATTTTGCTATTAATTTTGGCTGGTAAATACCTCTCTTATAAAACAAGGACTTAACCTTTCACATGCTGTTAAACTCAGATCCTGTGTAAACTTAGGTTTCTGTGCTGGCTATTTCCAGGATACAGAGCAATTCTCTATAAAACTTGGATGTGAGGCACATCTGAGTTGAAGAAGGACAGTGTAAATCTTGCCCCTGCTTACCCAGGGCTGTCATGCACAGTGAGCAGAACATTTTCTGCAGATCTCTCGTGTGCCTGCCACCACAGAGGCAGAGTTCATCCCAGCAGCACATCAAGGTGTAGGACTGGTGTCCCTTACACATATGTTCAGTGCCTCTCTCCCAGAACCAAAAATGTCTGAGGTGGAGTGGCTGCCAGAGAGATGATTGGTGCTGAGTTTGATTTGTTTGGATATTCCTCATTTTTATTTACTTCGGTGTTTCATAATGCCCATCTTGCTGTCTGCAGGATTGGTAAGAATGCGAGTAAAATTTGTGTGAATTAAGTTTTAAGTGAGGATTTAAAATAAAAAAGAAATGTGACAGTTTAATTTTTATTCCTAGTAGTTTGTAATGCTTTTCTAATACATTGGGGTTTTGTGTTCTTTTACAAAACCACAGTATTATCAGGCAGATGTCTCAAGCATGGTGATAGATTCCTCTGTAAGGCACTTCCCATCCCACTTTTATGGGAGCTGCTGGGCAGCCAGTTGAAGAGGAATTGGGTCATTAGACTCTCATTGAAAATACATAAATAAATGTATTTTAGTGTTCTTGTATGTTCTCTGGACCAAATGTGATATAAAAGTTATGTATGTCTATGTGATCTCAGGTTGGGTTTATGTAAGAAAAGAATTTAAAAAGATACTGAATTCTTCAGTAGCACATCATGACTGCGGAAACCTTGCCTTTGACTAAGAAAATGGCAGGCAAGTTTAGGTTGGTGAAAGTACTGGCAGAAGCACGAATATTTTAATATGTGGGCAGGAGAATGATTTACCATGGGGAAGATCATATGTAGCCTTGCAGTTTGTCAGCCTCTTTGCATGAGTCTTGTCAGTGTGAGGGAAGTTCCCAGTTTCCCACTTGGAAAGCAAGACAAGATACCTCCCGTGTTTTGCGAGGTTGTCAGGATGAATGATACTCTCAAGAAGTGATGGGAATGTTGCTCAGATGCTTTTAACCATGCTGAGACACTTCTTATTATGCAGCCTTTAAATGCCACAATGTCAGTGGTGGGTGAATTATTGTTCAGTTATTGCTGTCTGGTGCAATTGTGTTGTGCAAAAATTAAAACTGTAAACAGGTTTCAACTCTCTTTTATGTAAAAGAGTGTGAGAACTGCAAAGAGAAACGTGCAGGAGTTGAGAAATAGAGAAGGGTCTGCTCTTGATTTTGTGCATCATCTCTTCAATTATGCAGTGTTTTCTAGTAGCTTCCCATCTTTCTGATGGCACAGGATGAATAGTGTTAGAGACTAGCATCAGATTTGTGAAGTAGAAGCTGTCTGTGTTCTAAGACACCCAAGCCTTTTTTCTTCGCAGGAAATGGAGGCAACATTATGAATGAAGCAAGAATTACAGATGGAAAGATGAAGCTATTCCTTCCTTTTCTCTAGTCACTGCATAACAGTAGCCTGTAGCCAAATATTTGAGCTGAGATATTCAAAGGAAGCTTCTAATAATGAATGCAGTTTTAGAGGGTTTAGAAAGTGACCCCTTTAAGTCCTTTGCAAAAGATGCAGAGCACATGTGACAATGATTTGAGACATGCTCTGAACAACTTCTCATCTGATTGGTAATGCAAAGTACCCTGAAGAAGTTAAATTTCTGCTATTTCCAACTCAGTATTCAAGATCAGCTGATACTTCTGATAATTTTGATTTTCTGTTTCTCTCCAGTTTTGTGCCCAGTTAAAAGGTAAGGACCATACCACATCCTTTTTGAAGGTATGGAAGCAATGCCACAGTTCTGGTGGTAGACCAGACCACTGTAAAAAGCAACTAGATGAAAGTGTCTATATGTATGTTTATCATTTCTCCTCAAAGAGATGGTCACTTCATGCTCATTAGAAGATTTGTTTTAAATTTTTAGCTGTCCGTGCTGGTGACTTCACCTTCTAGCCTCTTGAGCTCCCCACCTCTCCTTATCTCTGCCTTAGTATTTTACTCCTCTGCTTTTTCTTTTCACTGTTTCTTGGGTCTGATGGCTTCCAGAGAGGAACTGTGCCTTATGGAGGATGATCCTCTCAGTTCTGCACTTGGGCCATGTACTTCCCCCTTCGCCGCCATGTCCCACTTAAGCTGTGTGTGTTGCCATGGAGAAACATCTGTGACGAGGGCAGATACCACATCTAACCAGCACAGAGGAAGGCTGTACCACATTCGTTGAGAAGTGAATATATTCAGCCTATGCAAGCAGATTTTTTTCAAACTTAACCAAATCTGGGCAAGTTTTAATAAAAACTTTTCCCCTGCCAAAATTTTAAGTCTTTCTCCAAAACATGGAGGCACTAGAGCTTTTTAATGATTACGTTATTAAAACAAAACAAAACAAAACAAAACTAGGAATAATAACATGTTTTTCTCTCAGTTGTTCTCAGAAAAGTTGTTCTGTTGTTCTCAGAAATGGCTGAACCAGTTCAGCCTGATTTATTTATTTTGGAAAGAATCAGCTGAGAGAAGCTTTCAGCATGGGAAATTTCAGCCCAACTGGTTAGTGTTTCTCAAAGGCTGGCAAAGTTTAATGCAAGTGGAAATGTTCTTATACTGAGAAATCAAAGGCAAGCTTACATATCAGCAATGTTCCTTGCTTAGGATAGAAAAAGACTATATATATATGAATTGCTTTTTCTTAATATTTCAGGTTCTTTGAGTATATATTGCTCTACAAAGATGCGGTGATGTTTCAGATTGAACAAGTTACAAAGCTTTGCTCGAAGATTGCTCTGACAGAGCCATGGGATCCATATGATATTCCTGCCAATTCAACTTACGAAGATCAATACTACATTGGGGGACCTGGAGATGAAGTTATGGTACAGGAATGGTCTGACAGAAAACCAGCCAGGAAATGTATGTGCATGCTTTTATTTTATTTTAATAATAATCAATGTCTCTGCTGCACAGGGAAAAATAAAATCATTTGTGTTTCACCCCAGCTTTCCATATTTCTATAAAGTTCTCTGGAAAAAGTATAAAAATGTGCATAGAATATCATTTTAATAACCATGCATTTTTTTGGGAAAATCTCATATCTCAGCAGGATTAAATATGTTCAGGGTACTTGATTGTATTGTATTTGGTATCATACAGAGTTTGGCATGGAACAGCATCATTTCATGTCTGAATCTGGCAGCCTGTATCCAAAATTTATCTAGAGAAGAGTTGGTACTATAATTAGGGGCACACTCAAACTATTATCTGTGTAACAGAAACAAAGAAGGTGTCAGCGCTTATCTACGCATGGTTCTGCAGCCACTGAAATCCTTAATATGTGCCTAAATTTTGTTGTCCTCCATACTGGTAAAAAATATCTGTTCACAAAGCTTAGTTCTGCACTTGGCAGCTGAACACTTGCATCATAAAAGAAAGGAGGCTGAATTTTCCAAGGTGTGCTATGTTAGATTTTGAATGCATGGAAATTTCTTAGCACTTTGGCTTCAGTTTCATCTATGGTTTATTGATAACCCAGACAACTATAAAAATAATTTTAAAACCTCCATGAAATTTATGGGACTATTCAACTAATGCAATACTTATGGTTATGGACATCTAATATATAGGCTGGTTATGAACTTAAAACATTAGCCAGAGGGAAATACTTGTTTCTTGAATAAAAGTAGAACAAATGAAGTAGAGAATGAAGGATAAGATCATTATATCATCAACCTCTGTAACTAGGTTGATATATCCTGTGGTATTCTGCAAGAGGCATATTATCACTCACTCCAATATTTTTTTTTTCAGATCTGATATTTTTGGAATTTTTGTGGAACTTTATATCCCGATACATTCAATTACTGATGTGTGATTTATATCCTGTATTATTTTGTATCTCCAGTGTTTTTCTGTATGATCATTCATAAACATAATGTCTGAAAGTTACCTATCTATCTATATGCCTTCCAGCTAGTACTGTTTTGGATTGTAAAAATTATATTTCTTTTACAATTTATAAAAGTTTTAGGGAAGTTACAGGCTACTTTGATAGCATCATATTTAACCATGGTTTTTTATTCTAAATTCTGAGAAGACTTGTTCAGTAAAAGGTTGCCTCCATTTCTGCATACTCAAAACCATATTAATTGAGGACAGAATGTTTTTGGTATATTAGCATGCTCAAGACAGGTATATTCAAATATTGCTTAGCTTTCCACCCTTTTTTTAGATACATTATATGTGTGTTTCATGTCACCATTTATTTATTTCTGATAATGTGGTTGTGGTACAGCCTATGACACAAAACTGAAAGTACTGAAAATAAGTTCTGTAATTGCTGCTGGGTGGGAGAAAATAAGTGTCCTTGGGACTAGAAAAATTTGTTACAGGCATTCCTCAGAGGAACTGATTTATGATCACAGTAGGTAATTTTAACATCATGAGTTTATGCTATCAAGAGACCTGAAATGCATAAAACAACGGGATAGAGCATGATTGAAGGGGTAAAGAATGATCACAGAAGGCATCTGTGAGGTTAATAAAAGAGAGATTAAAGCAAAGGGTATTCAAAGGAAACCACTTCAATGGTATTGCTGCCACTGCCTAAATAGCATAGTGGAGAAGGTAGAGGTGATGACAGAGAACAAGGGAGAAATAGAGCAAGGGAACACCTTTGAGGTTAGCACATTGTGGAATTAAACTGAAGCTAAAAAAGGGACAGACTTGTTACATCACATACCTGGAGGACATCAGCATTGAGTGTAGTCTTGAGAACATGAACTGCTAGAAGTGTTTGAAAAGAATAGGAATTTTAAAAAATAAATTGATATTGTGAATCTGAACAGACAGTGTTAAACAGAAGCAATGAGTTAAAAGAGACTGACATTGCCATGACCCATTCATCTTGTCTTCTCACCTAAAGTAGTCCCATTTCTGGTTGGTTGCAGTGGAATCCTGGGTCGGCGTTTACACCGTCAAAGACTGTTACCCAGTACAGGAAACCTACACCAAGAACTACAGCGTGACCACCTCCACTCGCTTCTTTGACATCCATCCAGGCATCACAGACCCCTCCGTGTTCACCCCACCCAGCACCTGCCAGACAGCCCAGCTGACGAGGATGAAAGAGGAATGCTGATTATGGACACTGGCTGCCCTGGGCAAACACGTATTAGCCAAGAGGATGGTTATTAACAGTCAGATGTTGACATCTAAGCTAATTTTTCAAGCTAAATGTTGCTCTTTTTGGAATTTGTAAGTTTTCACTTGAGAGAGAACATAAGCATATAACTGAGTAAAATATGTAAAACAAAAGATATCTCTCAATCACATTAATCTGCTCAGTGATGCACTTGCAGTATTGTATAGTTAATTATGTAGAAGACATTAAGACAGTATTTCTAGATACTGTTCATTTAAGGTTCATTTTCATTTTGCAAAGATTTCATTATTTATTTTTTCAAGAAGACAAAGCATAAGCAGACAGTAGCAACGGTACTGTCTAAAAGAAAAAGCTAAATTTTGTTGTCCTTGTTGTTGTTACTTCTGGAGACTTGAAGGGAAGGATGGCCTGCGTAAAATCTCATCCTTAAGTGAAAAATATAATTTTAAATTATTTGCATCAAAATTTGTTTTGTGTAAATTTGTTACTTTGGTTTTATTTTGCTTTGTGTTCTGTTTTGGTTGTTTTGGTTTTTTTTCTTTCTGCTCTTCAGGAAGCTGGTAATTTTCGAGCTAAGTTGTGTTCTTTCTGGAAAGAAACTGGTGTAGCTTTATTCATGTAATGCTTGCTAACATGCAAAAAATACTTTCCTCTTTCTTGGGAGAATGGTGTGAAACGAGGGGAAGGAGGGAGAGGTACACCTTCAAAAAGAAATAAGCCAAAGTTTCTATACATCTCCCTTTTGGAGAGGGCTTCCAGTGGGGTGTGATGAGACAATTTTCAGTTACATTTTACTTCAGCACTCACTTTTCAAGGCAATACTAGTTTTAACCTATGCAAAGGGATTAAACAGTACTGCACTCTAAACAGCTTTAATGTTTTGTAGCTACTTTCAACAGTCTTTACTCAGGGTGTGGAAACACCTTTGTAATTCCAGGGAGGTTTGAGAAAAGAAAAGCTGTTCCTCGTGCATAGTTAGTAAAGCCTGAATCAGCATTCACACAGTGCCTGGTGGTCAGGATGGAGAGAAAGACAGAGCCTGTTACCTGTGAGGAGAGGTGGGATGGAAGAATGGGAGGCACAGGTTTTAGATGTCCTCTGTGCGGTGTGGCAGCCTGAGCAGATATGACAGTGTTGCTTTCTTTTGCACCCATTCTTTTGATGCCTGTTTTATTTGCTGTTTCATCAGCACCTCAAATGTTATTATCTCCACATAACAAAAAAAGCGCAGGGAATGCACATATTTTGCATTAGAAAATTCAAACGAAACCTTCGTGCACCTTTGAGACTCTCAGAAGTGTGATGGGTTTTACACTTTCACCAAATGAGATTAACTGGTTTATTCTGTAAGTTATGCATTTTATTTAGTACTTGCAAATAAATTTAAAGACAGATTCATGTCCTCTTAACACATGTTGGGTAGTTGTTCGCTCCAGAAGTCATCTGGCTGCAAACGGATGTAAACATTGGGAAGTTTAGTGTCTCCAGAGGAGAGATACTGGGAAGGCTTTTAGTGCTTTATATGCTCATAGCTTTTTGTACGTAAGCAAGTGAGACAGTGGTTGTTTTTCTTTCACAGTTGTGGTCAGAATGGCGTTTTACTTTGCCCCATACCTAATGAAAGCACATATACATACCAGTGAAAATTTAGCTAGTTCCTTAAAAATTTCTCTTGCAGAGGGGCATTTCACTGAAACAACGCTAGTAGAAAGAAGGATTGGCTTTCCTTGAATTTAGAGTGCATTTATTCTGTACTCGCCTTCTGTATTTTTTGTGTGACATTCTAACTGCATATTGTTCTCATTAGGACAATGATTAACACGCATTTCTTAATATGTGTCTTGTTAGAATCTGGAAAATATAATAAATCTGGCTAGCAAGCATGAAGCTGTGGTACTGAATTGTTTGGGATGGCTTTGTTGCGGTTGAGCAGATAGCTGGGTAATCAGGGTGTCTGTATTATGTTTTGCTGACAGTGATATAAGTTTCTAGCAATAACATTAAATGTTCCTTTAAATAAGAAATTGCAATTTTGCAAAAGTCTGGTACACAAAAGTGCTTTAAAAATTTTGTCCTGACTTTTCAGGGCAATTTTATATCATCTAAAACAATGGTGGTGTCTTCATATTTATGCTCTACAAATCCAATGCAGAGAGTTGTCAAAGAGTTATCAAGCAGCAACATTCAGTATTACGTATTTTGAATTAGCCACAAACCAGATATGAGGCACAACATGCATGGTTTGTTATCTTTGTTATGATGTGCTTTGATTTGTTGAGTACCACAAGAGACATTTTGTCTTTAGGCAACTATGCCAGTGACTCAGTGAGAAGGAACATAAAAGGAATATAAGGTAGCTATATAGTATGCTGCCACAATTGAATAAAAATGGGGGGTTCATATGTCTGATCATCTGGGAAACTTGTTCATCACAGTTATTTGGTGAAAAATTAATAACAAATTGGTATGTACATGAGTTATATTGTATTCTGTGGGGTTAGAGTCACAGAACCTGGTAGCTGGATAGTCTGTGAGGCAAAGCTGATTTTGTGAGATTTCCAGAGTTTCCTGGTTTCAGCTGGGCCAGAAATAGTGCAAACATAGATGTGCCTGCCATATTTTTGTGTTTCTGCTTGGAGTCTTTGCTGAAAGCAGGATGTGTAAAAACACAACATTGTTTAATTTAAAGTTAACCAAACATTCCTGAACCTCAAAGAAAGGTTTCGTTTGAGTTTGAGGAGGAGATTTGGGCATTTGGTTCAGGTCCCATTTTAACAGTTTGCTTAACTCTATTATTAGGGACAAATTTTGCTACCTCAAGCCATGCTGCACACCATGGAAGTGCTGCCATTTACCAGGGAATGCCAACTTTCATGAAGAACATAGGAAGAAACACATTGTCAAAATCAATTTTAGTCAAGAAATCTCTAAACAGTATGATATTCTTATTTTGGGACATTAACAAAATCAGTGTATTTCTCACCTTGAGTTCATCGCACACACGTGATCATCAGTAGCTTACTTCCTAACTATAAGGAATAAAGATTTCAAAAGGGCACCCATGCAAATAGAGCTCCCTGACTATAAAGATCTGGAGGTCTTTCCAGAGGTTTTCCAGGAGGCTGCATGTATGGCATGGACTCAGACACTAACGGAATTAATCTTTACATCTGCACTTAGGCATAGGAACAAATGGAGGAAGCTTGGAAAACTTTTTAAACAATCCTGAGCACTTGCTGCTTTTTATGGGGAGAGGAGAAAAACTTATGATCCAATCAGTAGTCCTGGAAAACTGTCAGAAATGTAGCAGAAGATGCTGCTCTGAAGATGTTAGCATAAATTTCTAAACAATAGTTTGAGTGCCTACTGATTCAACACACTCCAGGGTAAAGATCCATGTGGTTTGGTATGGCTGTTTCAGGACAGAGCCTGAAACTGCATCCTAAATGAAGCCATGCATATAGCTGCAGTATGATACTTTGTTTGAAACAAATACCCCAGCACTGCGCATCTTGCAGGCATGAGTGCTTGACTGATGACCTGCGTGTTTATCTACAAGAATGTGTGTGCCTTTAAAAGAGTGCTGCCTGCTGCCTCTGAAGACTGAAGAATTAATCTCGCCACTACATCTGTAGGAATCTACTTCAGACTCCTTTCTTCCCCACCTTGCAAGGTGGGAATATTAATTCTGCTTTCTGCCTGCTCTTGCCTTTCTGATTGTGATAACTCGGGACAACATCGCTGCCTCTGCCAGTGGGACCCTCCAAGGCCTGGAGGCACTGAGGTGGCAGCACCCATGTCATGGAGCCCTGCCTTACAACGTGGAATAAAATTGCATGTGTATGTTACACATCTGGGTTTACCCTGTGTGTCTCTGTGTGCTCGCTCCGTGCACGGGGGTGTTGCTCATGCCCTCAGCACCTGGCTGTCACCATTAATTAGGTTCAGCTCAGGCTTCCATGACGCCAGGCAAAGGGGCTCGTGAGCAAAAGGGAAGGAGAGGAAATGAAAGGAAAACCTGCTGGGCTCACTCTGCTCCCTGCCAAGGTTTTTCCCATGCTTGCTCAGAGCTGATAAACAGCTTTGACGTTCCTGAAACAGCAGCAGCTGAGTTGCCAGCTCTACGTCACAGCCTATGTCACACTGAAGGAGAGGGCTGGATTTCACCCTCTGCACCAAAATTATCCTTCAGGCCAGGCCAGTGACTCAGTTTTGTTTTCCGTGGAGAATGCATGCCCACTCCCATCACCTCTGCCACTGCTGTCCCAGCCTGTCTGGCAGAGGTTTGTACTCATGCCTCCTGCCCCAGTCCAGCAGTCTGTGACAGCCCCTGTGTGGCCAGACAGCGCCCTTCAACCTGTCCCCACTATCCGTCTTCAGGTCTGTCCGGGACCTCGCAGTGACCACACACAGGGCAGGCAGGTCTTGACTGCTTTCCTATAGGGCTTTTAGAGTTGTGGGAAAAGCCCTTCCTATCTTTCCATTGCTGTGCCATTTGGAAATTAATTTTTTATGTGGCTTCTTCAGCTGTTTCCTTTTTTTGTGTGTGAGAGCCGCTTCTGTTAATTTGATGGGGCACTTTTTCATATGGATGTTGAGTTTGGGGGGTTTTTACCACAGACTTGGTGCCATGTAGCAACCCTTGTTTATTGCTGCAATACCCTGTAATCAGTGACTTGTATAAAGGACAGTCTTGATGCTGGCAGCAGTTTGCACTGGCAAGAGCACAGGAGGTGGAAGTGTTGAAAGTAATGATGAGTGAGAGTGGAGATACCCTTACTGGTGGCCCAAGTGACTACCAACTGTGATGACAGTGTTAAAACTCTGGGCTCTGCAGAGCCTGTAGACACTTAACCCCAGGAACTACACCACATCTCTCCAAAGGAGATGGGGAACTGTTCTGGTCAGCCCACATTGTTTTTGCTTTATTAAAAATCCTGTACTAAATCCTCTATGCAGGACCATAATTCATTCTTGAGCATTTGCTTCATAGAGAGACAGAAAACAAAATGTTTTCTCCCAGCATTCCTCTACAGAAATTATGTAAAAGTTATATTCAGAAAATGTTGACTTTTGAATTAAAGAAAATAGTATGTAGAAAGCTCCAAAGATTTGTCATGGAACAAAGGCTGCATCTATAAAGCAATGTGTAGCTTTAATACAAAGTTTTTCAGCCTTACAACTTCTTCTTTAAATAACGCAGCTTATCAGAAGGACTGAATAATCCCTCTCAGCTGGCATTCAGCTTTGGAAGAAGCTGCTTCTGTTGTAGGCTTGAAGAGAAGCTGTTGCCTAAAGCTGGATACTTTTGCAACAATACTAATTCAGCTAATTAAAGACATTGCTTCTTCCTGCAGACCCAATCCTGTCAAAGGAATCAGGTTTCTTTACTTGTGTGTTGGCTTTGGAAATCTACTCTGCAGATTTCCAAAGAAATGTGATGTTTTATGCCAGCACAGGATCTGTTCTGAATCTTTTGTTTTGTCAAATACACTTGCTTGAACACAGAGGAGACTGTGAGTAACAGGCAGTGTCCCTTACCATGGGAGAAAGCTTACCTAAACTGAGGATTTTTTTCTCTGTTTCCAGCCTGCTGGGACATCCTAGACTGGAAATCTCATTCAATCTCATTGGAAATCTGTAAAGTTCATGTTTCATGTAGGTGAGAAGGGGAGAAAAACAGCAATCATAGAGCAAGGTGAAAAAAGAAATGAGATAATACAAAATTAAAATATGGCAACAGAATGGGAGCTCAAAAAAATCAGTCAACCACACCCCAAAGAAAAAGTGGGGTGGGAGAGGGAAGAAAGGAAGATGGAAAACCGTGTTTGCCTGCCTCTTCTCAGCCTGTTGCATGAATTTATAGAAAGGACATTAATTATGGTGACCCAAATCCAAATTCAAAGTTTCCTAAACATCTTTTCTTTTTGGGCATTTCTTTTTGGGCAATACAAATCCCTGAAAGACATGACCAGTCTGACAGAGCACTCATGGGGTTTGCTCACACAGACGCTGTTCACTCAGTGCCTGATGGCCCTGCAGGGATCACTGCTTGGCTTTTGGGTGCCCTGCAGAAGGAAGGAGGCCTTGGATGGATTTGACCTTTCATGCTTGCTTAAGGAAGTACTAAAAATTTGCACCTCCCACTGAAGTGAATAAATTAAGAGTGAAATAATCTCTAGCTGGTGGAAATAAACAGTTTTCACTTATGACCCTGTTCTTTCAATTCCAAGAAAAGTTTTCTTAACAGAGCTGCTGAATTTGGACATTAAAAGTGCCCAACTCCCTTCCATTTAATTTCCACCTTGTGCTAGCTTGCACTGCCAAAATGATATTGCCCTTAGGATTATTTGTTCCAACAGTCTCACTCTTAGAGATGTGGATGAGAAGGACTGATGGTCCCCATGGGAAACATTAAGAGTAATAATCAGAGGGTGAAGTCCAGAATGAAGCAAGGTAGGACAAGTTCGTATATATCTGCTGCCTCTCCCATCACTGAGCCACCCAAACTGGACTCGTGAAATGGGCAATCACAAAAGCTATGCCACAGGAAGCAAAGCATTATTGTGCTTCAAAGACTGGGCTTCAGTGTTGCCTATATTAGAGCAGCTCTAGCATGATGTCAGATGGGTTGCTCACTAACAAAATCTCTCCCTCCAGAAGATCTTTTTAAACAGCAGAAGGAAATGTTGGATATTGCCTCGACGGTGAAACATGTCCCTGCCAGCCAAAAGCACCAGGCGAGGGTGGCCAAGCACAATACATCACTAAGATTTTCTCCTTTATTTCCCCAGCAGCTGCCTGAAACATGGCTGGCAAAGGGCTGTAGAGAAGGCAGACATAGGTGGTGTGTGTTTGGTCAGGCGTCTTGAGCCCTACAGTGAACTTTGGGCCACCTGAACCCGAGGGTGTGAGCAGAATTGCTGCATTCCAGTGCTGTAAACAGCACTTGCTTTGTACTGAAAACCCTCACACTAAGGTGCTCTGCTATGTAACAGCAGCCCATAGGAAAACTAGGTTTGGGATGAGACATAAACCTCAGATCAGGCCATCACTGGCCATAGTTAAAAACTAAATAAAAGAAAAAAGCAAAGTCTCACTTGCACGTCCAAAAACAAAAAATCCACGCCAAAAGATGTGACTATTTTTTTATTTTGATGTGGCGTTCAGTGCCAATTATAGAGGAAGTTGTTACTTCCAGTCTGGATTATTGCTAAATACAGCACAGTATGGGAATGCAAATAGTACAGCCAGAGCTAATTGGTTCAGGATGTGCTAGTTCAGCATCCATTTTAGTGTGGCCACTTTCACAAGGCCCTGAGACAGCTCCAGGCTGAGGGATAATAGATTTTAGACATCTTCTGGGAAGTGTTGACCAACCTGTGAGACAACAAAACCTGTCTTTGATGCCTAGAGAATAGCCTGTACTGGTGCTGAGATCAGGAAGGAATTTTTCTGTGGGACAAATTGGCAGTTTTCAGTGGCTTTTTGGCCTTCCTCTGCAGCATCAAGCATGACCACTGGTCAGGGCTTCTAGAGTCCTTTTTGGCCAGGTTACTGCCTCCTGCTCATGCCCCACAAAGGTCACCCTCATGCCCCACATCTGGGGAAAGGCAACTTTCTAGGCTCCGGGGGTTGCTTCCAGGGGTTGCTTCTTGTCCTGTGTATCATTGAGCAAAGCCCCTTGCTGGGGCGTCTCAGGGCCTTTCCAACATTGTTCCTGCCGGCTGCACTTGTGCTTCCAAGGCACCACACATGCCCTGGCTCTCTCTGGCCAATTCCAAGCCTAGAATGGGAGTGAGCTCTGCTCTCCCCTTGGCTCCATTTCTCCAGGGGGTCTTGCTTGTGCAAAACAGCCTGTGCTTGGAAGGGCTCCAGACTTGCAGCCCCATGAGGAGCTGCCACTTTTCAGCACTCCATGTGGGCAATACAAGCACCAAGCAGGCACAAGGGTGCTTTTCATGCATCACTGCTCAAGAACCACAGCAGAAAGTTTTGGAAGGCAAAAAGTGTGGTTTGTAAGTGTATTATCAAGGTGTGTCGTAATTTGGAAAATACCAAGCATTACTCCTTTTCTGTGTGAGTGTGACCAATCCTTATCTCGCTTTTCAGGACACAGGGACTGCTGGACCTCTGTTCATAAACACAAATTGTTTCAACTTTTACATCCAAAGGAATACATGACTCCAGTTATTGTTCTTCCTCCTCAAAGGCTAAAAATCAAAATAATTTAGAAACAGAGAAAAAAATAAAAATAAAGTCGGAATGTTTGGGGGTTGGATTTTTTGAATGCCAAAATACAAATTCATACATAAAAAATGCATCATCAAACAGAGAAAATTACATTCTTAAAACTTCTGAAATTATTTTTCCAAGAAAGAGCCTTCTTTGTGCATCAGTCATTTATCTGCTTTCCTGTTTCTGATAAAGGTTAATACTTTTTAGATAATTTTCAGGTTTTTTTCAATATCAGTTACATATTTTCAAGACTGTTGTATTATCTGTGGGTTGACCCAGTGTCTGTCTGCCTCTGATTTGAAGGAGACTGGGTTCACCTTGCACCCTTTCTTTTGGCTCCAGACAGTCCCATTGTTGGGGTTATTCTATATGGCAGGCTCCAGGAAGTATGTGTGGTCAAAAGAAATACATCCTGTGAAGGAATGGTGTTTACAGACCATCATGTTCACTCTTTCCAGAGTGAGAGCCTGGGTGAAGGACACTCACCAGGAAGATAAACAGCCCATAATTCAGAACATTCCAAGAAACTCTGGGCAAACTTGCCTGGAGAGGTGGAGTTCATAGCAACTGTGTTGGACACACACTGTGCCATTAACTCCTTGCCACAAGAGGCACGTGAGTGAGACAGAAATCTGTTTTCCCCACGCAGTCCCACCAGCAAATGGCTCTCCACAAGATGCAGGAGATTTGCAATGTTCTGTATCTCTCTGACTTTCCTTTGCCAGACTTCAAGGAATGGTTTTTCAAGCTAAACTGAGGAGGAATCCATTAACCTGCTCCTGCCTATACCTGCACATTGTGATAATGCTTGTGAACATCTGCCCCAAAATAGAGTCAGAAAGATAAATTAAAATCCTGTTTCCAGTTATATCCTTTCTGTTGGAAGCAGCTTTTTAGCCATTCCCACGCATTCTGGCACTGGGTACTCTCTGCACTTCCCCTTCTCATGGAGCTGCAGAGAGCAGTGAGGTTGCCTCAGCCTCCTTCTCTCTAAACTAGATTAAGCCCCTGTCCTCAGCTGATCCTCAGAGGACATGGCTTCCAGCTCTATTACCATTTTGTTGTCCCCATCTGGACACATTCAAGGATCTTCACATCCTTGTTAAATTTTGGGACACAATACCCAAGATGACCCTGCACCAGTGCTAAATACAGCAGGACAACCACTCCTTTTGGCCAGCTGCTTGTGGTGTATTTGATGCATCTGGAGATGGGTTTGCCATTGCCGACTTGTACTGAGCCTGCTGTCAGCCTGCAGCCCCACACTTCTTCCTGTGGGGCTTCTCTCCAGCCATGCCACTCCTAATTCATACTTGGGGAAAGTATTTCTGCATTTGTTCTTGTTCAGATTCATGCCACTGATGATTGCTCAATGTTCCAATCTGTCCAAATGCCTCTGCAAGGCCTCTTGTCCCTTAAGAGAGTCAACAGCACATTCCAGTTTAGCATCATCAGCAAATTTCCAACTTCTATCTCCAGATCATTGATAAATATATTGAACAGAACTGTCCCTGGAGGTAAGCCCTGGGGAACAGTGCTGGTGACTGGCCTCCAGTTAGATTCCCTACAACCTTTTGAGTCCTGCTCTTCACTCAGTTCTTCACCCACAGAACCATGTACCTGCTCACATCACAGTCAGACAGCTTGTCTAGAAGAATTTTGGGAGGGAGAGAATCAAAATCCTAAAACTGAAATCCAGAAAAACATCATCCACTGCCTTCCCCTCATCCAAAAGATGGGTGACTTTATGCTAGAAGAATATTAAATAAATTATACAGGACTTCCCTTTGTGAACTCATGTTATCTGTGCCTGATGATTGCCTTGTCCTCTAAAGGCCTATCAGTAGCATCCAGTATGATGTTGTCTGTAATTTTCGCAGGCAGAGACTGGGCTAACAGGTCTGTAGTTTCCCAAGGTCTCCCTCATGCCCTTGTAAAGTGAAACACTATATTCCTTCCAGTCAGCAGGAACCTCTATTGCATAAAACCACCTGGTTCCATCACCATACTTGCTGAAGTAGCATAATTGGCCAACTGCACTACAAAACGAGTGCCAGAGAATGCCTACAAGTTCTTGTTCATTGGTTTTAATGGCAATACACTTGTAATACAGCCTTGTATAAAGAATATCTGGACTATTGCATCATCTAGTCTTTTAGAAAGCTGAAAGCCTAAACTTTCTGTGAGTTTACAGAAGAATGGAGTCAAGGACAGTGGGAGATATACTCAGAGAGTCCATTTTTTTATTTTGTTGACAGACAATGAAAGATTAGTCTCACTCTTTACACAGCATCAGATAACAGAAATAAAGCATTCTGCCTCAGATCAGACTTTCAGCCTCACTTTTCTGGCAAATATGAGAGGAAAGCAGATATCACAATAAACAGTTCAAGATTGATACTGCAGTGCTCAGTATCAGGGGCATCAATGACTCTGTAATCTGCAGCCAGGCAAGAGCATCATGACAGAGTCTATCAAATATCTTTGTTTCCAGGTCCAGTATGACAATGAGGCTCCTTATTTGTTCATTGGTCATTGCATTTTTAATACCTCTTGTGAAATTTCTTAATGAAAGGCTGGAAAACTCTATGAAGGAAAATTAGTGTTCGTTATTTATGCAGTTCTTGGAAGAGCATAGGCCAGTTCATTCTATAGCTTCTAGTATTTTATTTCAAGTTATCTGCAGTAGCTGCAGGGCTCAGCTGCCACTCATTGAAGTTGAAGTTTATACTTTTCTGTCAAAAGTCATTCCTCCTCTATCTGCCCTATGGCTGGGCTCTGCTCCAAGCTCTCTCATACCACTTTTGTTTTTCCAGTTACTCCATCCTGCTGCTTCCATTTTTTTGAACTCACATGCGTATTATAAATATTTTCTCTTTGGTACTAAAATGCTTCATCCCTTCTCAGACTGCAGTTGAGAACACCTCACCCCTCACTCTTAATGGTATATTATATTCAGTTGAATGTCATGCATGTATGCACAATAGAAGAATAACATATATGATTATCACATCATAAGCACACTGGTTACTATTGCTGTGGTTATTTACTCTTCATTTTACATGCAGTGGTTATAGTAATGTGTGGAAGTTTCCATCACTTCTATAATCATTATATTAAGCTTTTTCAGTCCTATTCATCTTCTTCTGTTCCTATACCTCAAACCCTTTGTTTCAATCTAACATTAAAAAGGGTTGACGTCTGCTCATGAAACTCATTTTTATTTTGATGTTCCTCTGTGGCAAATCGTGACAAGGTTATCAGATAGTGTAATGCTCTCTACCACTGTATAAACCCTTAAAATACATTTATTACAAAAAGCTTTTCATTCAAACTCCTGCTACCCTGGTAGGGGTCTTCCTAAGTTAAACATGGCCTCTCCAAGAAAGACGTTTTTCCAGATGGTGTGAGTTCATTTTTGTTCCGTGTTTAGCTTTAGTGTTGCTTCCACAGGATCTAAAGATGGACTGAAGTTATAAAGCAAGTGCAAGGCTAAATTGCCAGGGACATGGAAAAGAGTTTTTCATGAGATCTATAAATCTTCTTGATATATTGTAAAATTACAGATAGCTTCCTCGGCCAGATTTGATGCTAGCTGTCAAGAAACTAAGCACTAATATTACATTTTGAAGCTGTCTTAAAATGGGTTTACATTTCAGTTGGAATCTGGATGACTTATAACAATCAGGAGGCCCAAAAGACCTTGTGCCAGGTATTTGTGCAGTGCAAAACAGTCCACAGCATCCAGTGGAGCTACTCTGGCTGGCACCGAGCTAGTCACTGATTCTTGCATGCTACTTTCTGTCTGTGAAATCCAGGAAAGCAACCCTTCTGGAGCTGGGCAGCTCCAAGGGCTGTATCCGAGAGCTCCATGGCTCAGCCTGGCTCAGTCTTGTCTCCATTTCCACTGACCTCATCAGCGGAGTGATGGTCGACTGCCTCTGAAACAAAATGTGAATCCTATCAACTTTGCTAGTCTGTCCGTGCAAGTATGTGGAGATACCCCAGGAGACATGTGACATGATATGGGGGAAGTGACCTCACAGTTCTGGGTGCTGACATTGGCTCCTCTCTGGCATGATGAAGGCAGGCTATTTTTACGTAAGCGACGAACGAGCACACCCTTGAATTTGCTGTCATTTCCTTGTCGCCCTGCAAGGCGCAGCAGACGCCAGCACTGTCTGCTGTTGCATAAACACACACCGTCAAAGACCTGGAAGCTGCATGCTGGCACAGCACACAGGCAGCACTCCTGTTCTTGTAATTAATGGACTCCTGGCAGGAGGCTGCTGGGATCTCAGCAGCCCCTAAGGAGCACATGCCAGACTGCTCAGAGGTGGCACTCGCTGAGATTAAAGACTTGGCTCCAGCGGGAAAGAAAGCAGAAGCAGCCTTCTGCCAGTAAGTGCATTTCATAAGGCCAAGGCTCAGTGTTGGTGCTCAGCACAGATTGGATTTTCTTTACTCAGCTCAGTGCTTGTCAGCATTGCTCATGGACTCTGTGATGTTGCCTGGGTGTCCTGTTTGGTGGACAGAGCCCGTGGGTCAAACTTCAGTGCACCTGGAGCACCACAAAAGGTCATCCTGACATGATGAACAGAAAAGGTTGGGCCTCCCAAGATGTAATGCATGTATAGGCATGTGTGCAATTCCAAGAGGTCCCTGTTGTTTGAGGTTTCCATGCAGTGTAGATTGTGGCATCCTCTGCTAATGATCTGGATAGCCAGTTCCACTTGGATGAAATTCCTTGAGAGGACTCAAATTTAGGTCACAAGGAGTTTTGAAGGATTCCAAAAGGAGATGTGAACACAACTGGGCAAAACTGAGATAATCTACTCAAAAATCTGGAGTGTAATGCTGTGCTAACTCCAGGACATTATGACACCAAGTTCCACATCTATTCAAGGTACATGAACTCAAAACAAGACCCCAACCCTCACTGGAGGACTGCAAATGGGCATTTTCAAAGCCCTAAGGTTAACCCAAGGCCATCATGGTAACTCCTTACCTTCCCAGGCAACGACTGTCCATTTTTTGTCATTGTGGCACCCAACATCCAACATCTCAGTCTGAACTGGAAGTCTGAAATGCTCAGCACCAGACTGCATGGGGTGAGCAGGAAAATATCCCACTGTGATGCCTTGCCCTTGTGAAAGCTCCTGGAACACAGACAAGGTACAGTGGATTTCGTGGAATGTTTTGTTCAAATGAGAATTTCTCTGGCATAAACTCAGTGAGTCTTGCTTCCTCCCCTGACTTCTTCAGAGCCAACACAGCTTTGGCCTGCTTTATGCCCCAGTTTCTAACATCTAAGTTCTTGTTGATATCCATTATGCTTAATAATCTTCTATTTTCCAGCACTGGAGATTCCTTACTACTCATTTTAAAGTCACAGTAAACATTAAGAAACCAAATCACCTTGCTATTTATGTCTTGAATGGATTTATAGTGTTAGAACTTATGGTTAACCTCTTATTTTCTGACCTTTTCTTATATTTTGAATTTAGGAAGAAACTTTGGACAGGAGTAAATCCTATTTTGTTGTGAGAAATGGACATATGAAAGAGGGCAAAGCAACCCTAGGTAATGAACATATATAACCAAGTAGAAATGCTTTTTAATTTAATTTTGAATGTAACCCACACATTGAAAAATAACCTGTAGCCCAATAACACTTTGGTTTGTCTTTTGGAGATAACAGCCATTTAGGTCAAAGACTTAGTGACTCATTTCATATCTCTCTAATGAAAATACACAAAATATTTCAGTTTATCAGGAATTTTTAAGTTCAGTATCTGTAAAATAATAAAAACCAAAAAACCCAAAGTCAAAGACTCAGGTTTCTAAATTTCGGTTGTTGTTGTTGCAAGTATTATTGCCTTATACTGCAAATTTTAACAAAAGTTGCTATGAATTTTCCTTTAGATAGAAATATCATGAAGTGATTAATTTCCTCGATTTTTTTTTTTTTGGTCCTCCTTTATCACATAACTGATTTTTTGGGTATTATTATTGCTATCAACTGATCTGAAATTCAGAGCTGTTAGTCTGTAGCCATGCTTTTCATTAACTTAAATATGGATCAAATACTTCCCAACACGATGATAAAATGGGACAATGGGACTTCTATTACTTTGATCAGAAAACAAATGTTTTCTACCAAAATCTGAGGAAGCAAATAACATGTATTTGCTAATCTCTGCAGTGTATTGTCTTTAAGTGAGAAGGGAAAAATACTTCAGTTTGTTCAAACCACTTTATGAAATTAAACCTTGTCAGTGTACAGGTGTGGATCTCAATTTATAGGAAACAATCTTTTTAAAAAACTGTTAAATGAAACCAACTCATCTTTCAGAATTCAGTTTCTTAAATTCACATTTAAGCACTTTAAAGATATTATCAAAGATGGTTTATTAAATGTTCAACCCCTGAAAAAACAAAAAAATATACTATTTCAATTGCCAGTAAATTGTCTTGAAAGAAAACTTCTGACATTCACTTTCAAAAATTAGAGTCAAGACTTTGATAACATTAATCAAAGGAAATAAAGTACTTTCTACAGACAATCTGGAGATATCTAGCTTCAATACTATAATATTTTATATGTGAAAGTTACTTTAGAGTATGTTTTAGACCCTTTAAACTTCAATTTTATTATTCTTCAGAAATGTATACAGATAATACTGAGAAAGAAATCCGTATGTTCTAACAGCAGATATAAACAATTACAAAATCATATTAAGTAATACACTTAATAAACTTACAGACTTAGAGAGTTGTTTAGACTGGAAAAAAAACTGTCAGCATCCAGCCAGTAGCATACCACTGTCAGTGGTTCTGTCTACTATAATATATGTTGAAAATGAAATTTTCATTTTTTTCTTGCGTCTTATAAACCTTTATTTCACACTACAATACCATATATTTTAACTTACAAGATGCTGAAAAGAGCTGAAACGCTAAAAAAATGGAGAAAGCCCAAATTAAAGTTGCCTTAAAACGAAGAAATTCAACTTGGAATTTATGTTCTGTACACTGAGCATTGCCTCACTGAAGTGAAGACTGTAGGATAAAGCAAAGAAAGGGGAAGCTGAAGCTAAGGAAATGAGGAACAAAAAAAGAAAGAGAAGAAAATGTAGGGGCTTCTGGAAGAATCAACCTACGCACTGCAAATTCCAGTTTATATCTCCTTGAAATGTTCAATTCAAAAAAAACCCTGATCTCTCAGTGTTGTTGGAGAGTTAGCAAGCAATGTATTGGCTCCCAAATATAAGTTCTGTCTCTGTCACACTGAAATTTACTGTTAGTTAAAGATAATGGATAGTTTATCTGCCTAAATAATGATCCCCATTTGTTCTACTGCAGCTAGGCTATGTGCTGAAAACTGATGAAGGCATTGGAAAGGTGCCCATTGATTTTAAAGAGATTTGGATCTGGTCTTGAAGTGCTAAAGAAAAAAAAGCTATTCCTCCTTTCCCAATTCTAAAATAAATTGTGAATGTGATTGCATAGTCATGCTGGGACACAGATATTGTAGTAACAGAATAACAATAACAGGCATCTTTATGCCTCAGTGCTTTTGGTGTGTGTATCATACCCTAACAAAAACAAAAACAGATACACACAGCGCAGTTCTTGCTCACTTTAATGATTTAATTTTTCTTAAGTCTCTCATAGCTGACTCATGGTCCTCTTGCATTAGGGTAAGGGTAGATTTGGATCAGACATTCTTTACTGTGAGAGTGGTGGGACCTGTGGCCAGAGAACCTATGGACACCCCATCACTGGAAGTGTTCAAGGCCAGGTTGGATGGGACTTTGAGCAACCTGGTCTAATGGAAGGTTTCCCTGCCTAAGGCAGGCGTCTTGGAATAAGATGATCTTTAATGTCCCCTCCAACCTAAAACATTCTGTGATGTGATCACTGTGATTGCTTGGCATCAGCATCCTACTGCATCTCTCCCTGACAGTTTGGTATCCTGAGGGTGGCCTGTGGGGTGCAGAGAGTCTGTGGCAGCCTTGTTTAGCAACATCCCACTGGCAACATGGCAGAAATGGTTTTTACCACAGATGGATCTGTGTTGCTGTTTGCAGTTTGTCTGAAACAAATGACTTCATAGAGGTAAAACTCTTGAACCTATTTTCCCTCCCCTGGTCAGTGCAGGTCACAGACTGGGTTACACGCACACTGCACAGAGACAAAGGAAAATTTTGTCTGGGTGCTCAGAACCCTTTTTAATCTCACCCACACTAAAATAACTTGCCCCTGTCCGACGACAGTGCAGGGGCTGGACAGGCTTCCTGCATTGTGCTCCCAATGTCTCCTGGCTCGGGAAGTGACAACATCTTGAACTAATTTTTTTAAATGGGAGTTGATTTTAAGCAACATATTTTCCAAACTGTTTTTTTTAGTGTAAGTCTAATTTTTTTTCTTCTTCTTTTTTCGTTTTTTATTTTCTTTAACCACTTGGCAGAGGAAGGAATTCCATGCAGGACCTTGAATGAGGGACACTCAGGGCAGCCAAAGACATCAGCAACTTCTGCCAACCACCTCTGGAAGGCAGGAGCATCTTTAAAGGCTGGATGTAGGCTCCTCCATCAGCGAGCCCTCAGCCGCAGACAAGATCAGTGACCACAACCCAATCTGCTGCTCCTTCCGCAGCAGACGGTTGTCCTTTTCCACATGCCCAGGTATGATGCTTCTGGGACAAATTTGGGGGTATTCATCACCAGCCATGAGGGGGTGGAAGCAAAGTTGCATCCAAATTAAGGACCATCACATGTTGGGGCTTTAGTAGAAAGGTCTCATGTTTACCATCCTGCTCTCTCCCATGCAGGGAGAGATTTTCACTGTATTTTCTCCTCCTGGATGTTAAAAGTCATTTGAAGTGATGTGAAATGGGCAGCCAAAGTTTAATCTCCCCCCACTGCCTTCTCACCTTTGAGCCTCCACTTGTGGAGCTTCCTTGGCACATCATGAGTCTGCACAACAGGGAAGAGGATTTAGCCAGCCCCAGCTGCTTCAGGCTTGTTGGCTTACCTTGCGTGGAAAATCCAGGAAGCGCCAAATATCATCTACTGAGGCTGTTTTGCCAGCCCCAAACATCCAAATGTCAAGAAAAATGCTCCCAAATATAATAGAGTTAAAACCCCTAAAATTACAGTGTGTTAATTCTCAGTGGGTGTGCAATTGTTTCTTTGCAACTCAAGGTCGGACACTCCTGCGTGCCAAACAGGACAAGTTTCCTAAAGGGATTTTCCTTTCCTTAGGCTTGCCTAGGGAAGTGGGGTGGTGGAGACGCTGCAAGACACCCCACGGTCCACACAAGTGGGATGAGACGAGGTCACATGCCATGTGCAGGGCTATCACCTATTGCAGCACTTGGGAGGGTGAGCCCAGATTCTTCACAAAGGTTCAAGTTTTTCTCACTTTGTGAAATTTTCCACCTCCTTCACAGACAGGGTTCTCTGGCTTTAGGCTGGTTTCCATGAGGCTGAATGGGAAAGCTTCACAGCAGTGGGATGTTTTATTGCTGCCTTTTGTATTTTGCCCAGACAGCATTCCTCTGACCATGTGCCCGATGTCAATGAGTGTAGATTTTTCTTTGGTGCTTTGGGTGCTTTTATCTTCCTGAAAAACTGGCTGCAAAGAGCATGACTGGCAGGTAGCTAATATTTAAGCTAATATTTAAGCCAGGGCTCACTGCCAAGGATGGATCTCTACCCAGAGAGGTCTGGATCCTGCCCTGCAGCAGAAGAGCATTTGCCATGTGGCTCCCTCAAGCAACATGATCAACTGGGAGTAGGTCCTGACACCTAGCCTAATCTCTCTGGCTGTGTTCCTGAAGCAAGGAGGGGCTTTTAATCTAGATTTGGTGTTTTATCCAAGGACAGGAAACTCATCAGAGGTATTAGCATCTTGACTATGGCCAGCTTTCTAACTCCAGTAAAGTTACAGCCCCTTTTCCACATTAGTCATGTGCCTGTCTCATGCCTTAACCTCTTAGATTAGGCAAAACTAGGCTGTAGATAGTTTTAGTACCTCTGCCTCTCCAACAGCTAAGCTAGAAAATAGTTGTTTTTAGGAACATAAATTTAGTTTCAGGCTGTAAATTACATATTTTTCATCATATAGGTTGCTTTACACTGACAGTTTTTGTCCAGGTCTGCACAAAAACATTAGTCTGTAAAGGCCTGGGCTTTTTAGGATTGGGTAAATTGGGAAACTGGGGAAGGGAAGTTTACCATAAACATCCTTTCATTGCAGCTCAGTTTCATTGCAAGTTCAGTTTTCCTACAGTAAAATGTTAACTATGATAACAAAACAATAAACCTTAGATTGAGCTAAGAATTGCATTTAATATTTAGAGATCATGCATAATAATCAAATGGTACTGTACCAAAATTTTGCTTTGAGGGACCCTCGTGCCATTGCACCCCACGCTTGGTTTAAACTTCAGAACAAAGTGGGCAAAAGGAGCCAAAACAGCAATTTTGTATTAAGAAAGAGGGGACAAGTTTTTCACAGGGGCTGAGTAGCAGCTAGCTCAGCAGCGAGTGGCAGGGAGAGCTCAGGCTTTGCTGCACAAGTGTTTCTTATGAAAGAAGCTGGATCAAGAGTGTGTTCCAGTGCCTTAGCTAGTCATTTCACAGCAGAGGTTTTCAAAAATTATTGAACTACACTAGAGCATCTGTTACCAAGACTGCCACTGAATTTGATCTAAGTCCCCAGAAATCTATTGGGAAACCATCTCGTTGTTACAAGAGCAGACAGGAGCACAGTCTTAAACTTGCAGTATTGCCATTAAAGGATTCAGACACCCAGCATGGTGTTTCCATATCTAGTAGAGGACTAGAAAGCCTCCAATGATGTTCATAAAGTCTAGCCTTGTGTTAGATTTGAAGACTGTGGCAGCTTTGTTTATACTATAGGTTGGGAGAGGATTGCCTGTCTTTTCAAAATATTTTCATCCTTAAACTGTTCATCGCTGGACTTAAAAATAGTTTTATGTCTTCCTATTTCATTACAATGACTTTTTTTTTCTCTGTGAGACAAGCTGCAAAGTCAAAGCTACTTTTGAAAGTTTTTTTCAGAGAAAAAAAGATAGTACATTTTTGAGGATTTTAAAAAATTGCACTTATTTAAACTTATAGTATCATTGTTACAGACACAGTGAATGTTTTCTAACAAGAACTTTCTCTTAAATAAAAAGGAAACCCACAATATCATAATGAACTGGAAGAGGATTACCTTCCAGAATATCCAATAGTTTTCAGCTGCTCAGTACTAACTATTGTCAACTTGCTGCTGACTTAAGGATTTGAACAAAATACTTTCAGAAG
Organism: Hylia prasina; assembly: GCA_013397195.1. Classification (NCBI taxonomy): domain Eukaryota; kingdom Metazoa; phylum Chordata; class Aves; order Passeriformes; family Sylviidae; genus Hylia; species Hylia prasina. Next base: position 38,506 of record VYXD01012566.1, on the reverse strand, counting down.
ACAACAGATTTCTCATTGTATGTTGCAAAAAGTGCATCCTTGAGAGAGCTTTACAGACTATTTTCTATAACTGGAGTATCTGAATAAGACTTCTATCCTAAACCTTTCTACTGAAGTCATTTCTCTTTGTTCACCTTATCTCTCTGAAGGGTTTGAAAATGTTTTTTTTTTCAGTCTTTGCACATCTTACATGAAAGTCATTTTCCCATGGGACAACTGAGGCTGGAAGTGACTGCTGTTGGCCCCAAGTCAAGCTTTGCTCAGTTCAGGGCTGACTCCAAAAGGATTTCAAGTTGCTCAGGGCCATGTCCAGCTGTGTCTTGAGCTTCTCCAAAGAACGCATCTCCAGGAATGAAGCTTTCCCTCTTGCAGGGCTGCACCACTCACCCAGTGGATTTTTTCCCCCCCTTACATCCAGCTAGCATCTGCCTTGCTGCAAATCTCAGCTGTTGCTTTCTGATACTCTGACACCCTGAGCACCTTGGAGATCCTGGCTGAATCTAGTCTATAACCAGACTTCAGGGAGTGAAGGACAGCAACCATCCTTCTTTGCTTGCTGTGTGTGCCAGCTCAGACAGGATCTCACCACTTTGGTCAGTGATGCCAATTGCCCACACAGGTAGCTCTCTCTCTCAGACACTCAAGGAGACTTCTGGTTCTGGTATGCACCAAAAGCTCCTAGGGCTCAAAATCCCACGAAGCACCTTCCTCTTCCTGACTCCAAGGGTGTTTGGATGTCAAAATGTTGGTCTCTGCCACTCTTGCTGTCTCACCTACAGATGTTTACAAAGTCTGGGCTACTGACTTGTACACCTTAGTCTACTTCTAAGTGTCACTCAAGTGTGTTTAAAGAGGTAGTAGAAATAATGGAGAATATGGCAAATTAATTACCAAAAAACCTGAAGATTTGAAGACTTTTTTGTATTTTCATCAGTATTTTACAATATTTGCCATTTTCCCTTTGAAACAAAGCTGTCTAATTTTCAAGCAAATTTGGGAATGAAGTGTTGATCTATTACAGAAGGGAACCTTATTTTGTCACATAAAAGAATGAAGAAGCATCTGCAATAGATGAAGTCCCCAGACATAGTGTGGTAAACCAGTAGACAGACTTTGTAAAATGAGGAGTAATTTATGGTCTCTTATTGAAGGATCTTTATGATTAATTCTATCCTGGAAGCAAAGAATAGAATTAAACAACACCAGCTACATTTTTAGAAACATTGGTAAAAGTCAGGTCTTCTAAATTCAAATGACATTCTCAAAATATCACAAAACACAAATGCAGGTATCAGAGTAGATCACCTTCAGAAGACAGAGGAAAATCATTTCAATTTACTTGATTTGTTTTCAGTGTCATTTAGACTTAGCAACATATTCTAGAACTGAAATTTCAACTTCCTGCAGCAAATACGCCAATTTTGGATGCAGCGAGGCAGAAAAGTTTATGGTTTAGACTGAGGAAAGCCTTTTACTCCTATAGTGAGAGACACAAAAACATAACACCAAGGTTGATACACAGGCAGGAACTGCTCCACTTCTCAGTGTCTCTACAGATCTTCCTCAATCACCTGAGAGCTTTGGCTAAATCAAAGCTGTAAAAGCTGCAATTAGTTTTTTTATTAAAATATTCAAAATTGATGGATAACTTTAAAAATAATAATAATTAAAAAAAAAAACAAACTGGTGTAAATCCTGGGAGTATAGAAAGCAGAGACTTGGAAAATCAGGCAAATTTTAGTTGTAAACCTAAACGGCTTCTCCAAACATAACCTTGGTGGCTGATGTAAATTCACATTCTGAATTCATAACCAATAATTTAATATGGAAACATTTTGCTCTAGCTGAAGTAAAGCAGTCACCCACCTCTGAACTAAGTAAAGCACCTGGGTATATAATTAGGGAAATCAAGAAATCTCTTCAAATTTAATTTTCACTTCCTCCAATGACCTAAGAAGTTCCCATGTTCAAGTTGCCATACTGTATAATAGAAGGCAGTAAACTCTAGCCCTAAATTTTTGGCCAGGGTAGATCAGTCATCCTCAGCCAGGCAAGAAACCAAGAGCACTTTTAGTCTCATGCCTGTGAATTTTTGTCCCTGTATACAAAACAGACATTTTCTAATGCACATTTCTAACATTTTTTTAAACTCTTCAGTGCAGCAACAATATTTGTGCAGCTTTGTGCTATGGTTGCAGATAGCAATAAAAGAATTGCAATGAAATCTTTGGGTATTTATCATCCCAGATTCAGAAAGCCTGTACCAGATCTGAAGAATGATACAGGTCCTTGCAGGAAGTGTCTCCAGTGTCAGCACCACCACTAATACACCTTTTTAAAATAAAAGGGAAGTGCTGAGCATCCCTGAAAATATGCCCTTTCTAATGACCTTGTGAAGGGTTACTTTTTCCTCTCCTCTGCTGGTCTGTAACCTGGCCACAAAGGGCTGGCAATGACACACATATCTCCAGGCTACTGGGGATGCCTTCAAGGACTGCACCTGTCAACAGGACTATAAGGAGATTTATGGACTGATAAAATACTGAATTAGAAGTCCTTTTAATGGCCCACTTGGATGGAAAAATAGTTGCAGGTCAGCTGACAGCAAAAGTCAAGTGTAGCTGAATGTCTTTTCCTACAATCCATTTCCTTCTGCACTGAAGACAGAGCACTTACTGCAATTTTATTGTTGCCCCAGAAGAAACCTTAGATTAGACTGCATCTGAAGGAATAATTGGACAAGAACTAAAAAAACTTATTATTTACCAAAAGGCCTCCAACCCAAACCACGACAGACAAAGCATTTCACAAGACCAGTCTGACAGGAAATTCTTGTGCGTCATTTAAAAGGCCATTTATTTTTAAAATATAAGACTCTCTAATGGAATAAGTGTTTCACCTCCACCATTCTCATATAATTTTTGGCATGTTAAAATATTGCCTTCCTTCATCAAGACTTATGATCATCCTTCAGAATTATGAGAGAGAAAATCCAACAGGACAGTCCGAGGGAATGGCTAATTATAGGGTACCATTGTTTGTACTCTGCTAAGACTCTCAGGAAAGACTCTGCTAAGAAAGTTAAAGAATAAGAATTTTAAATATTGACCTTTCCATCAGCTTCTAAATGTATTTTTTTTGGCAGGAGTATTTTTGAATTCCTCTCAAATAACCTTTTGATAATATTTAAACTTTATTTTTACATACTATTTGAAAACAAACTACTTTGTTGAATCTTTTTGTTCTGCAAATTGAGCAATCCTATGAGATCTTCTGCATTAACAAAACCAACACTTTAACACTGAGACATCCAAAACTTCCTGCAAATTAATTATCACATAGTACAACTTCAGAGAACAGCTTACAACACTGGCAAAGTTACCTTAAAGGTTTTCGCAAAGTACTAGCTTGGTGTGCTCCAATCTTTTTCTCTCAAAGCTCTAGAAGAATTGGGATGGGAGACTGGGCTTGAAGAAGTACAAGTACTGCAGTACAGGAATTTTTTTTTTTTTTTACCTCAGTTTTTCTTGTAAGACTGTTGCTTTGGTAAAGGTTTAATCTTTTACAGTTAGATTCTGAGAGACTGTAAAGAGAATTTAAGTTAAGAGTGTTAAATCTACAAGTGGTGAGCAGGCAAAATGGAATTCATTCTTATACCTATTTTTTAAATAACAATGAATTTGTCATTTTTAGAAAATTTTTGTTTGAGTTGTTGAATGAAAGAAAGCATGACTGTAGGAACTGATGTACTTTTCCCTCATTTTTTAAGACATGATGGAAGTCCAAGGGCAATGTAAACCCAAGCATGGCAGGATGTGCTCAATGTCAGCCTTCAAGACTATAAATTTTGAAGTCAATTAAAAACAAAAAAGAAAAATAAAAATCCTTTACATAAGCATTTCAAAAACATGGGAGTTTTGTGCGGATTTTTAAAAAATAAATAATCTGTTCTAGAGACACTGTTTTTTTTTCAGCCAATAATAAATCAAAGAAACAGCAGCTAAAGCATTTCTGTATAGCCTGAAGTCAGATGCAACCATTATTCTGTACCTTCAGGAAAGCCAGAAAGCCAAATGCCAGTGGATTTTTTTTCCCTGTCTCCACAAGAAAACTGTATCCTTTATCAGTGAACAGGAATGCAGTTCTGACCATGACTGTAAAATGAATGCCACAGGAAGAGCCAGAGACCAAGATAAATAATTACAACCCTGTTACAGGCTTTACAAACAAAACCCAATATGACAAAACTCTACAGAACTTTCAGCAGATGAGTGTTTTGGTTCCCTGCAGATGGACGTGATGTACCATGGAAAGATGTTGCCTTCCGTACCCAGCTGCAACCTGAATCCTGGGCTGTCTTCCACTTCAGGAAAAGCATCAGGTGTAGATGAAGTGCATCACAGTAAATCAATACAAAGTAAACAAAATGAGAAATAAAACCATTTACTGCAGTAGAAACTTGTGATCACCAACAGCAGTGATTGACATGGGTGTTAACTAACCCCTTAATCATTGCTTTTCCAGGTGATTTCACTGCCAGATATTGCTTACTCAGACCGACTGGCATGGAAAACTACTCACAAGATTTTGCAAAGTGTAAACTTTAGCAGATAATCTTTCCTCTGAAGACCTTTGCTGAGTTCTTTAAGCATCTGCCAGATGTCTCCTAAATGCTTTACTCTGTATTCCCAAAGCTGGACTTACTTTAAGCATCAACTTCTTACAAACAATACCTACAGAGCAAGCTCTACAGACATGAGGATCTATTTGAAAACTTTCTTATCTGGCCTATTCATTAACACTGTCCATCAGTTCACATTAAAATGAGTACTTTGAAGTGAAGTCTAGAAGATGAATCCATATTTGCTTTCAAATAAAAACCACGTCTTCTGTTCCAGACCTGCTGCTGACTTGCTGAGCCTATTAGTAAATCTTGCTTCTACATATATGGAGTTATTTGATAATATTATTCTCTAACATCTCTCCTCCAAGAAGAAGTGTATGTGCCATATATATAAAATATTTTGATTTTAGGTGGTGGCTGATACGTAAATCTGAAGAAAAATGGCTCTCAGAAATTATTTTGATTGTTTTGCAGAGCAGCCAGCTGTACATTCTCTGCAGTAAAGATAAGACAGTTTAGTAGGAGGTTCATTAACAGCTCTGTCTCACCCCCCAAAAAACCCAAAATCACCAAGCAACTAGGTGTAGGTATACAACTGAAAGAATTTATGAGAATTACTGTGAAATATTCTAATTCTGAATAAATGTAGCCAGCACAACAATCAAATGTGCTTCCAAGTATCTCCATTATCATTTGCTCATGAAATTTGTTGGAAAATAGCTCCAGAAGATAGATGCCTGTCCATTAGCCAAAAATTTAAATGTGGTAATAGTTGTCTAAGGAGTTGTAGGCCAAGTCCTGATAGAGCTGAAGAAGCTCAGAGATTGAGCAATATTGGAACCAAACAAGACAGAGACATGTAACATGTGACTGTAACATGGCATCATACATCCCTTATTTTCTACTTGGTCAAATCCCCAAATTACATCATATCATTTTAGAACGGTTTTTTAAACTTAAGCACAGAGCACATGAATATTCAAGGAGAATAAAGGAGTCTCCAAGCATGACGCACAAAACCTTTCCATGGCATGACTGCTGGTTATGACAGCTGTCCTTTTTTAGGCTACGTTGACCACTCCAGATGTTCATCTTCAACATTGTGCCCGAAAGTCCCTATGGGAACATCTGTTATCTTGGCTACAGAGAGATGAAAAACAGTGTTGAGTTCCTGGACATAGACAGTAAAGTATAGACTGGTACAGCAGTAGTGCAGAGCTCATGGGATGTAGTAATAGATCCCTTCTCTTGGTGGAGGCTGGTGGTATTTGATAGTGGGTAGGAAAAACTGACACAGGCAATGCTGGGAGCCAGTTTCCAGGCTTGGGTAAAGATCCTACTGCAACAGTCTCAAAACAGGGCAGGCAAAGCACATCCCAAGGAGCCTCCGCTGACTCATAGGTGTTAGTGGTGTCAAACTTAACTGGGATCATAGAACAGTTGCAGACATGTGGTGAATCATTCTTCCAGTTTTATTCTAGGCAAAAACTCCCCACTCCCCCAGCCATATTATTAAAGCATAAAACATTTTCAAAAACTACTTCAAACCAACTTTAAGACTACAAAATATTTGCTCCCTGCACCCTTTTCTTCCCAGTTACTTGGAGAAGCTTGTCTCGTTCTATAGTTTTGTTCGTTGCGTCTCTATTTGTTTCCATCCATTACAGGGAAGGGCTTCACCCTCAGATTCCTATTGAGAAGTGTATCATATCCAAGCAAGATATTAAACTCTCCCTCAGAGAGAGAGGAATAAAAATTTTATTTTTAAAATTCCCTTTGCATTGGTTAGGAGAAGGGGATTATTTTAACCAAAATTGTGACAAAGGATTTATTGTCTGACCGTGTTACCGCTATCCAAATAATCACTAGCATGTTATCTGCAGATGGTTTTATGTGCTAATGCAAAAAGATGGGTTTGTAGTTCTTCCATTCTCTAGAACACAATTTTTAAAAAGTCTGTAGATTTTACCAACAAAATTAAGAAAAATTATTTAGGCAGCTAAATTCCTTTTGAGCTCAGCATGACTTTAGGAAAACAAATGCAATTTGGGACCTCAGAGACCTGGCTGACTCAGACACTTTTTTGGCTTCCCAAATCTACAGTGGCAGATTATGTGAATGATTGCTAGTTTAGCATCTCATTTGTAAACCAGACATTACTCTTTGCAAATATTTTTTTTATTATTATTCCAAAATAAAAGAAAGAGAACCTAAGCCTTTCATACATAAGGAACTCCCCAAAGGAACTGCATTGCAGCAAGTTCAGTTAGATGCAATACAAGAGTGCCAGATGTGCCTGGAAGACTATGCACTTCTGATCATCACTTTTCTAGTTTTTTTTATTCTGAAACTCAGACTAATGACTGTCAGATTTCAGGCTGATGAAACAATTTTCATCACGCCTTGATGTTTGGAGAATAAAGTCAACAGAAATTGTCATGTAATACATGAAAATGTTTTCAAGTTCCAAGCACTAGGTGAGGGTAGTCAAGGAATTATTACTGTTAGCAGCAATCTAAACTGGCATAAATGCCCAAGCAAAATTACTCACATCACTTCAAACTTTTTCTAACAGAACCCTGTGAAATGAGATTTCTTTCCATTGATAGTTTTAAATAAACCAAACTCGGTGCTGACAGAGAACATAATTTTCTACTTTTACTATTCTGAAAGATCTGGGGGGAAAAGAGGCCACCACATTTGGGTCTAGGAGATAGAGTGCATTATAGAGCTAAAAGACTTATCAGCCTCATTCTGTTAATCATCAAAGAGATGGAAAATTTCAACACTCAAGTATAGAAGCTATTCATTAAAGAAACTGTTGTTAAGACAAAAAAAAAATTGCTTGATTTTGCTAGTGCAAGAAGTGAATGGATTTTTTTCCATCATTAACAACTTCTTTAAATTGAAAATTAAATACAGCCTCAAACAGATTTCTGAATTTCTTCCCACACAGGCTTACTAAATATCCAGATATTAACCACCTCAATGGCTGATATTTGACCTCCTTCTCTTAATGGTTTCACACTTGATATTTCCCGTCTTGTGTACCATCTGGTTGCAATGAAAGCATTCCAGGGACTTGCACATCTTCTCAGTCCGGAAATCCTATTTAAAAATCTGCTTATGCAGCTCTGTAAATCTGTTATATCTTAAGTATCTTGACCACTTCAGCAATATCTTCCCCTGTGGGATGTAATTTGCCGATTTTGCTGACACTGAAGCTAATACCACTCAGGAAAACACTTTTGTCTCTGTTGTAGCAGCCTGCTCTGGTATAATGGGTGAGGAAGACCACGAGGATATATAATTCTGTGATTAACCTCAATCCTTCCTTGTTGCGGTATCTTTGTGCAACTTTTGACAATACTCAGATCGGATTCTGTCTTTTCAGGACTTTTTATAGTCATTATGGAGGTCAAACTTCAAAGATACTCCTTGTAAAACCTTGATGAGTAAATATTTGTAATAAATTTTAAAAAAAGGCACAATTCCAGGCCTCAGAAAAACATCTCATGTAAAACCATCAAAATAGAATAAATGAATAATGGGTATGTGTAACATCAGAGTATTTAACAAAAAGTTATTGATGTGTTATTTTTCACGTCAACTCCCCAGTTTTTTGACACTGTTTTTTGTCCCAAGTCATTATAATAAACTGTTTGATAGAAAGAATTTGCACTGTGTTACATCATTGTGTGCATTTGCCCTTTTGGGACACTGATTCACTACATGTCACATATAATTTTTCACATAAACATGACCCAAAAGATACATTTCTGGGGCTTATGAAAATGCCCCCCTCTTGGTCCTTTTACAACATGAGAGAGCCCTGTCTAACAAAACTTTTGGGAACGGTAGCACACAAAGAGTTGCTGTGAGCAGCACTAGCTTAGATTACCTGGGTCAATGGACCACAGGATCTTGATCCTGAACTTTTTTTCTCTGTAACCCCTAGTCTTACAAGTTTTGTGAGAAAGCTGAATGGTACCTGAAAGGAACTCAGGCATACTGAACATACCCAAAGTGGTAGTAATGCTTGACGGCAGCCCCTGAAGTTATTTAAGAAACATATTTCTGTGCAGTTCACTGCCCCTTTTTTGCATATGTACCTCAGTTTCCATGTACTCTGCAATATAAACCAATCCAAACTAAAGATATAGCTCTTTTTCACTGTTTCTCTCTATCTTGAGGTGAAATACTGCAACCTAAGACATGTGAGATTAATGCTGTCTTGTTGATGTTGCAATGGTGAGGAGTGACTAAACCAGACAATAAAACTTTTTATTGCTAAGCATTAAACCATGCTTTCTGTCAATTGCTCTCAAGTGGCATCACACAGCCCCATCTCCCCAGAGTATAACTGCCCAGAATTTCCAGGCAGCCATGAAAAAGAGCTGTGAAGCTGTAGTTTCTTTGAAGTGGCATGGGCTCATTTTTAAAAAAAGCTTTGAGCCGTCACCCATATTTCCAACTGTTGTTTTACCAGGTCAGTGATTTCCACCTCAGCTGACTGTCTAACCCATCTCTGCTGTCCCATGACTGGGTCAGCTCTAACTGCATCATTCCTGATGAGCATTTAACCAGATTGCTCCTAGCAGTCTCCAAAATATTTTTCCTCTAGTGATTTACCTCATTCTTTGCTTCCCATGCTCCTAGGACTGTCCTAGTTGATGTTCAACCCATAGATATTTTTCTTACCCTGTGGGTATGAAAAATGATTGTTCTCTTCACCTTATGAGCAGTTTTTCTTGGTTTGGAAACCTGTAATGTCCCTGATTAGCCATTCCTTCTTCAGGAAAAACACAGATAAATCCAATCTTTCTTCCAAGACTGTATTTGCCAGACTCATGCTCTTTGTCATTTCTCTGTACTCTTTCCAAGTAGTAACGTCCTTCCTAATGTGTAAGCCCCCCAGCTAGACACAGTTTCAGCTGTGGCTGTGCTGTAGCACAATGCTTGGGCTTTTCCATCCATGTGTCTTACTGGCCATCCTCTATGGAGCCCAGTTTTTGCATTTCTTGTAGCTCTACTATTCTCTTGACTCATGTTCAGCTTGTAGGCCTTTTCCGACTGGTGTGCTGCCTAGTTTCCACTCAGTGTCTGCACGCCCCACACTTGTCCCCACTGAAAAATATTGTTTCATTTTGTTTACATGGATGTGTTTCCAGTATGGCAAGATTTCTTTGAAGTCTAACCTTGCCCTTCTCCCCAGCTTGGTGTCATTTCCACATTTAGTACCTTACCTTATTCTATCCTTGGGTCAGACCTGGAAATACTGCATCATGGCAGACCCAGATTAAATCCCTGTGAAACTCTGCCCACTGCATCCCTTTGACTCCACAGCTTATGTGGTTTTCTAGAAGCTTTGCCCTGCCCCAGAATCTTCTGTTTGTCTTGACCTCACTTCTCTAGCTTGTTTATGAGTGTTGTGTTTAAGATGTACGACACCTACTGCTTTTGCTTTGTCCACAAAATCTATGACTATGGGAAATTAAATTGGCTTGACAGACAACTAAGAGCAGAGAAAGGTAATTAATTAATAGCTTTGGTGAACAGCAACCAGTTAGACCTTCTGTAGAAAGACCATCTTGACTGGTATTTCATATGGGAAATAAATTGAATTTCCAAAAATGCAGACCACCCTCAGGGGAACGTCCACCAGACATGAAGCATCTTTGGTTGAACACTCACACCATGTGTGAAATATGGGGAGGTTGTTGCAGCCCTTCTTAAATTGGGCCAGGGCTGGCAGTATGAGAGACAAGGGTAAGTGCTCTGGCAGTCACATTTTTAACGTTTCTGGATTTTATAAGTTTGTATGAGCCAAACTGAAACTGCATGATGTGTCTTAGACACTAGTAGCTGCTGTGGCACAAGCAGGTCACAAAATTCCAAACCCCAAAATCCAAGGCTTGTTTACCCAATAGTAGATAAGCGTAACACATCTGCTTTTGAAAGGTTTTGTTGCTGGGATTTTTTGTAAAAAACAAAGAGCCCAGAAACAAGACACTTCTCATCAAACATTTGGTTATAAATGATGCATAATTAGGCAAAGAAAATATTCCCAGGGCTTCACTAACCACAAGTCAAATTAAAAAAATGGAGCAGCTGCATTCCTTGTTTTGGGGGAGTACTCCACATTTGAAGCTATGAGCGTTTCCTCACTCACACTACATGAATCCATTATAATCACCTACAAAATAAAGGGAAATTAATTTGTTTTTCTCTGTATGAATAAATAGCTTTCTTAAATTCACCTTTCCTACCAATCAAGAGAGCACTAGGATTTCTTGGACTGCAAAGATCAGGTCCTTATATTACTACACTTCCCTTTCACAAGCACAGGGTTGCTCCATCTTAAAAATAATCATGTTGTTTTGCCTCCTACTGCTCCTGTGAATAGGGTGTTGCAAGATCCCCTTACTCTAACAGTTAGACAGCTCCTACTTTCCAGCTTCAATTTATTCATACCTAGTTTATATAGTCCTTTGCTGTACTTTATGAAGGAGCACAAGCTCAGTTGTGGGGGTCCATATTAGTTGCATCCTATTGTGCATGCCTCTCTTCCCCTGTTTCCACTTCAGCCCTACCAGGAATGGGTATTCAGTGAAGAAAACCAGTGGGGAAAGCCACAAGGGTTGTGCTGGAATCTTGCAAGTACTGAATGTAACATTAACTGGGCAATGTCTGAGTCAGTGAAGCAAAGCATTCACCCTAGCATTGATTATCTTTCCCATCACTGTCTGCCACTTCAGCTCTCTCACAGAAATTCATTCAGCTTGGTTAAAATTTCTGGGAAGGGAAGGTTTCCTCTGTTGTCTGTCCAAGTCCACAGCTCTTAGAGTGGAAAACAAGGACGAGTCACTTTCAGCAGATGGCTAATGGAACTTGTCTTTATTTCTGGCTCCTTGAAATCTTTTCTTCTCACACACAGGCTTCACATGTGCTAGCTACTCTGATGATCGTGGTATGTTAGCACTCCCCAGACACATTCGAATCTTAAATATAATTCTTTATGTCAACAGGGAAATGCCGTAGGTCTCCACTAGCCTTCTTTGAGATGCCCTTCCCCAGGGCATTGAGCAGTAACAATGATGTGAGACATGGGGAAGGCATGACCCAAAAGTAGAGGAAGGCTGTGAATATTTGTGTTCTAAAGCTGCCTGAGCATTCAGCTGTTACAGTACTGCTCAGCCAGGCTCCTCAAGCCAAAATAACTTGGCAGGTGATCTGGGGTGGGACCTGAGTGTAGCCTCCTGGGGTACAGGAGGAGGATACCAATAAGAGGGCATTGTCCTGGAGGCTTTCAAGTCCCAAAAGGACGCAGTGTGGTCTGAACTCAGCTCTGACCCTTCTTTGAGCAGAAACCTCCTGAGACCCCTCCCTGCCTGGGAGACTCTGGGAGTCTGCACACACAGAACACACAGATGGATCATCCAATCCATGACCAGCTCATGGCTAACATCCTTCATGCAAATAAATTCCCAGGTGTCAGCCACTAACAAGCTCTGCAACTGAGAGCTGGAAATGAAGAAAGGTAACTATTCCAACACTACAAATACAGAAAACAAGATTAAACAATCATGGTTACTTCAAAGTAGATACTGGGTATTGGAAAACTGAATCATGCTGAAGAGCTGTGTAAAATAAGTTGGCCTCTGCTTTCAGTTACAGAGACTTCATTGTTTCATGCTGAGATTCTGGCAAGCATATTTCCTGGATATCATCTATTGGAAAATGATTGATTCCTCTTTGACACAGCATCGGATCATTTTTGGAATTTAAGTTTTCTTATGTTTGGCAAGCAATTTGAATTATTAAGAAATGGAAACATCAGAATACAAGTGTTGAGTAATAAAGTCTATGACTACATTGTCCAAGTGACAGATCTGTGCAGTATCACCTGTTTAATGCTGGCTATTTTTAAGCCTAGAAAAGCATTTTATTTCTGTGCAATACTATTGTTTTCTGTCAAATTTCCTAGCTGTTTCTAGAATGATTTTAGATTCCACAACTTCTCCAAAAAGTTCTTTGCACCCATGATGTTGCAGGCAGGAGAATTGCTAAAACCAGTTTTGCCATTACTGACCCCATTTGTTACATGGTTAGTTCAGAAGCTGATAAATTCTTTAATCATTTTGACATGATAGCATTTAAAATAAATTTATCCAGAATTATTGTTTCATTGTATTCAGTCTTGCAGTCAGAAAGCAAAACCTAAGGGTGCATGTAAATTGACCCTTGCTTAAATACACAGTTTGCTAGTAAAAAGGCAAAGCATGTTGCTGCAGCACAGTACATTTGCCACACTCCTTCAGTTTATTCCAGAACTCTCATGCTAATGCCTGTTCCAAGGAGAATGGGTAATCCCCTGTTCTGTATTGGTTTCATGCAATTCACTTGAGTAAATTCACAAGGCATAAATGTTTAATGTGACTAGACCATTTCTCCCAAACAAAATGTAAGGTAAAAAGTACAAAAGAATCAGAAAAAACCCCTTCCCAAATTAAACATTATACCATTGCATGTCTTGGCTGTCTCCAATAAAGCCATGGACTATAATATTACAGCACTTTTAAGCCTTTCACATTCCTGTGAATGCATATAGACTGCATATCCATTTCTGACTGCAATGGTACCTCAATTTGTTGCACAGACTGTATTGAAATATTCAGTACAAAGTTCATGCTTTGAGGGAAATTTTCTTTATATTTCAATTCTCTTTCCATTTTCATTTGACAGGTCTCAGGTCCTTCTCTTCCACTTTCAAATGCCATTTGCATCCCTCTATTCTTACTCAGAAAACTGCTGGTTTCTGCTCAGTTGCTCCAAGTTGCCATGCTAGAGTATCACGCATCACACAGGGGATGGGTGTCTATTGTATGCAGGATCTGAGACCACATGGTTGCAGACATGGGAGACTATTTTTTGGGTTGAATTATTGGCCAAGAAGAACCAATATTGACAACCCTTTCCTGGGTATCCAGTCTATACATGATTCTCTAAACACCTCAAGGTTGTAACTAGATCAGACTCAGCCTTCACACGTCATTGTTGTGCTGGTGGAGAAAGGATTGTGCATGAAAACCAAAGGCAGAGTACAACTGGTGGTATGTATAGATCAGAGAAGTCGACTGAGCAAACTTCTGGTGCCAATAACAACATACCTTTCTGGAGTTTAATTTAGGAAGGCGCCTATTTACCTTGGTTGTGTCTTCTTTAGGTGCACTGGTGAGTTCTGATCTGACCAAGAGGCCAGTGGTAATGGCGAGCCACTGGTAATGGGCTCTTTGCTCAATTGCACTTGCCACGTGGCCGCTGCCATCACATTCTTTTTGCTACAGCTGGGTTCATATTTTGAAAACTCTGTTTTTCATTCCTCAGGAATTTGTTACATGATCAAATTAATCTCTGGCACCTCTTCTTTATCTATAAAAGACATGTCTACGAATTTTAGAAGTGTAATTGGAATGGAGTGCATTTTCCCACTGGGGAAATTCCCACTAGGGTTTACTTATATACCCAAAGTAGCTTTAGAGATTTTTAGAGAACTTTACTTTTAAGGTAGAAAACTCATCCAAAACTTGGAAGGACATGTATCTAAATGAAATGTTTCAAAGGGGATGACAGTGTTGCTGTGTATTTCTTGTTTTCATCTGCAGAATGAAGATGAGTTCAGCCATAAATAATTTCCAGGCTACATGTTCTAGTAGAAATATCACCATTTTTTCAAGTAAAACCAGATTCCATGTAAAAATTGTACCTTGTCATTTATTCAGACAATCTGATTTTTAGGCACTGCTGTGTTTGCTCCTAGTCATTCTGATTGCACCCTTGTACTTCTCTATATGTTCCTAAGACTATCTCACTTTGTGGCAATAGAATCTTGTGTGTAGCACTTTTATTGGGCTTTCCCTCATTTTTTGGATAGAAGTCGGTTATAGCTAGTCACTCAAGCCACATCCTCTACTTAATAGAAATTTGTTTAAATAAACTAGCCATTAATTTTGACAGTACAGCACATTACCTTTCCTTTTTCTGTATCCACATATCGGTTTGATGAGAAATACACGAAATAGAATTGGTACCATTTTGTCATCATCCTTTTATGTTGGGTAAAACTTTCACAGGTGATACAGTGTCTTGAAAGACTTAACTTGGTTGATTCTGTCTTAGGATGAGATTTTATGTACAGTACTCCTTGCCAGACAGTATAAGTATATATATAGTATAAAAGTATACAGAATACCAGACAGCACTCCATTTATGAAAATATTATTTTTTCCCACTTCTTTTTCCATGAAGGTACAGTACCCCTCTGAACACAACAAGAATTTCCACTGAGCTGTATTCCCTGTAGTCTGGAACTCATCATATGCTGCTGAAGAAGAAATGATCATGTATTTAGTTTGTCTGGGAAGGCAGAGGCTACTAAGCACAGGGCCTGGAAGAGATGGGATGTTTTGGAATTTCTAGAAAAGGACAGTGGTTTGATTTGCATAGTTTTGCTGCTGACTGGTGGCATGAAATTCGGACAGCATCTGTTTCATTGCATCACCATTACTGGACATCACGTGATATGATAAGACTGACCCACCCTGGAATGACTAATCGAGTGGGATGCTTTAAAAGGTTTTCTTCTTTTTTACAACCCTCAATTACAGAAACCACATTTTCCAGGGTGAAAAACAGTAACTTTTAAGCATGTGTGAATGTGTATGCATGTTGTGCTTTTTGCCTTTTGGATTTTTTTTTGTTTCTAACAAAAAAGACTCTCCTGCCCACTAAAGAATTTGGTCAGAGAGACCTTTTGTTTTTAAACCTGTAGTGAATCAATATGAATCATCTAATTTTAGCCATCATCTTTATAGTTTGAAGCAGAAAGTAAGACTTACTCCCTAGGCGAGGCAAAAATGTATTTCCTGGCTCATGCAGGTTGTCGCCCCATTTGTTTGAGAGACACAGCCACGTTACTTCTCCCGTTTTCAGCTATGCCTATTGGAACTGCAGCTACACCATTCCCCAAGAATATGCTTGGTGCGTCAGCTAACCTTTAAATATTAAAAATGGAGTGGCTTTGCAAACTTATGCCAAAATGGAAAGGTGTAAGGAAACCGCAGTCTGGAACAAGAGAACTTGATGTTCCTAATGCTGAGGCCTCTCTGCATCTTTCAGCACTGAGGCCATGGGTGGTTTCTAGAAATAATATTGTGTTTGTAGCTGTGCAGTGCTAGAAAATGGTTTTCAGACGTACCTGTTTATAACAAAGCCCCAAGCAATAAGCAACCATCTTTTTCCTCTTTTCCTGCTGAAATTGGCATGCTTAACCCCTCAGTGAGGCCTAGGTCATATCCCTGCAGGATGCATGTTCTACTGAACTTGGTAGGGCTTAACTTTAGCATGCAGCAGCAGACTGAGCGTGGGACAGCCACCATTTATTTAAGATATTCAGGTCCATTTAGATCTCTTCAGCTGTTTTGTAAGAGTTTGAGAGTAAAAGTTTATGTTCATCACAGCTGAGGTCCTCTATGTAAATTTGTCATGGGGCCGATTGAAAATACATCCTACTAGACACTGTAGGGCAATAATAACAGTCCTTCCAGCCTGGTTGGTTAGGCTAAGTAGAGCAGGCAAACAGCTGCTGAGCCAGGTTTTGGACTGCTGAATTTGGAGATTACTGTCTAACAGGCAGCCTATGGAAAACCCCCAATCTTCACAGAGATTGAGAGGCCAGACATCAGATGTGGCAGGATCCATGATGTCTGACCATATCCATAAATAAGTTTGGGGCTTTACAGACCATCTTTATATGTGACGCATATGGTTGGGGTTTTTGATTATTGTTTCTTTGTCTTCAATAAGGTTTAAATCTACTCAAAACTGGGGAATGGGAAGAGGGATTTCTTTCTTTACAGCATCTGTCCAAGAATATATCTCCACAGTAGTTATCCACCTCTTCTTGGAGCTTCAAGACTTTTCCTGCATATTTTGAAAAAATAAGGTTTTGACACTAGCGTGGTGATGAACTTGTGTTAGCTGCCTGATCAGTCTTTCTCAGCCTGAAGGTACTGGGATGACAGAACAGACTATTGGGGTCTAATATTTTACACAGAAAAATGTGAAGAAATGTCCTTTTTCCACCTCAATTTTATCTAAAATTCCTCCTAGCCATAGGGATGAAACATCCGTTCTGTAATTTCCTAACCTGGTTCATGCACTTTCTTGACAGTTGTAGAGAGGGACAACATAATTTCTGCAGACCTCTTATGCCACCCAAATTACTTTAAACAATTACAAAAGACCTCCCACCCCTCTGAAAATCTCACCCTTCAAGTATCCCCAGAGGGGAAGTCTGCAGCTGGGGATGCCAAAACACAAGCAAACTCCTTCAGGCAAATTCTGGGTAAATAAAAAGCCAGTGAAATGCTAGACAACAATTGGAAAAGCACAGCAAGGCCCTCCAGGGCTTATATTCCTGTCAGGTATATGCTCTAAAAGAGTGGAGAAGGGCTGTGGTTTGTAGCTTGTAGTCAACTGGTGGATTTGAGCTGCCTTCAGGGCCTCCACAGGCTGTCAAAAGAAAACAAATGGTTGCTGCTGTGGCTGCAGCCCAGGGAATCCCTTGGGCCACTGGTCACAATCTTCACACTCCAAGCTCCAAACTCACAGTAGCAAAACAACTTCCAGCCCAGAGAGCTGAAGGGAGACAGGTCCTATAAAAGCATCCTAATATGTTATGGGAAGGATCCCAGTCTGCCCTAAAGGTAACAGTCTGTCCGCAAAAACCACTGGTATTTTAGGGAGTTTTCCTGATCACTACAACAACTCCTTTGGATCCATAAAGACAGGGCTGACAGGGAGTAGAGCAAGTGCAGGAAAACCTTCACCACCTCCCACTCTGGCTGCACCATTTTCCCAAGGGATATCTGAAACAACAGAACAACAGAACTGGCATCAAGTTGTGGATCTCAAGAAAAATTATAAATATGTTCCAAGCCTTGCCTGATTAATTGAAAAGGACTGGCTTCTAGGCAAATGGTCAAGGACTACCCCTAAAATAAGCTGCAGGCAAAGCCCAGGATGTGTAGCAAAATCTACACACTGCTTCTTCTGTTTCTTCCCTAGAAACCATTATGTAGCTGACAGTATAGCTGAAAAGTTATAAAGAATCCAAGAAGCGGTGTGTAGCCCTTCTTGTTGCCTAATCCTGCAAGATGGTCTGACTTCAGAAACTTTGGAGGATTAGTCAAGGTTTCAGGACAACACAAAATACTGTGCCATGCCTTAACACTCTGCCTTGATAAGCTGAGCAGGCAAGCTCCTGCTTCCAGAGCTACCTCCAGGACATGCATTTGCTGCCCTCTCCTTCTGCTCCTGCTGAAGTATCCTGGGATACTGATGCTCTTCAGGTCTCAGCAGGGCTTGAAGAAGGTGCTCAGGGTTGCACTTTCAGGGACCATTTGGTCACTATTAGCAGCTCTGACAGCAGTTCCCCATCCCCTCTTAGGGTGGGACAATAGGGATTGCATGTTAAGGGCTGCTCACAGACTTATTAGCCAAAGCTTTTGGGCTTCCTATTCTTTAGGACAGCAAAGTGTATTTTTTTAAAAAAAAGGACTTTGGAAAATGAGTTATTTATGCTTTTCTAAAAATCTGACACACATTTGGAGATACTGATGGTGTTTTTTGCTAGCTCTCCAGTTTGTGCTTTACCACAAATTTCCTATGGCTGTAAAGGCAAATACAAGCATGTAATTAGCATGGTTTTCATCATCTAGTGGCATTAACTGGCTGGTTATGGTGGCTTTTGTACTCCAGTTCCTAGCCACATTCTAACATTCACTCATAAGTTTGGTCCCTGAGTCAGATCCATAGTTCATGTCTTATCGTGGTAGAGTAATGTTTCCTTTAGCTCTTCTGTACCTTGCCAACCCTGTGTCTGCTTTCAGTTACTGTATACATACAAAAAAAAAAAAAAAAAAAAAATTAACCCTAAAGCAAAACTTAGGGTAAGCATGAAGAAAACACAGCATTGATACTGGTGAATGTCTGATTTAGAAGAAATATGTGCTTTGATTAAGACTGTTATTAGATGCTTTTAAGGTGTTGAGTGGAATACAACAAAGCAACCATTTTGCAGGGATATCACAGGAGGTTAAGTGGAGAGATTGTTAAATATCCACGTCCACTGACTGGAAAGGGGTCCAGCAGGAAAGGACCTGGGGTTGCTGGTCAATGACTCAACATGAGCCCATGTGTTCCCAGCTGGTCAAGAAGGCCAGCAACATCCTGGCCTGTATAAAAAATAGTGTGGCCAGCAGAACCAGGGCAGTTTTTACCCCACCGTACTTGGGATTGGTGAGGCTGTGCCTCAGATCGTGTGCTCAGTTCTGGGGCCCTCACTACAAGAAAGACACTGAGGTACTGGAACATGTCCAGAGAAGAGCAACAAGGCTTGGGAAGGGTCTAGAGTGTAAATCATATCAGGAGAAGAGGAGGCTCAGGAGAGACCTTATCACTCCACAACTGCCTGAAAGGAGGTAGCATGATGAGGATCAGCCTCTTCTCCCAGGCAACCAGTGACAGGACAAAGGGACAGTCTCAAGCTGCATCCGGGCAAATTCAGGTTGGACATTAGAAGGAATTCACAGAAAGGGTGGTCAAGCATGGGAACAGGCTATCCAGGGAGATGGTGGAGTCACTACCCTTGGAAGCGTTCAAGAAATCACTGGACATGGCACTTAGTGCTTTGTTTTAGTTGGAGTGGTGGTGTTTGGTCAAAGGTTGGGCCTAATTATCTTGGAGGTCTTTTCCAACCTTAATGATTCTCTGATTTTTTTTCTGGCAGAAATGGTCTGTCCATGGAGATAGTAGTGGAGCTCCATAGCTGTGCCTCTTCTCTGGGAACAGATGATAGTAGCAAACAGAGGAAAGCAAAACTTTCCCTGCACTCCTGAGCATTTACACATAAATCTGTGCTTTACTACCCTCAAAGGAGATTGGGTTACTTTTCTGTCATTCATTTAATATAATTACAATTTTCATTTAAGGAGTAATGACTTGAGATTTTTTATGGAGATAAGTTTTGATCAATGGACAATCTCATGATAAAAAACATTCTAAATCATTCACCAACCCATACACAAAGACAATATTAATTTTTATCTCTTCAATAATACTAAATAATTATTAAATTAGTAATACTTATAAAATGAGCCAACAAAATCAGTGGAACATGATTTAAAATGGCCCTTAAGAAGACAGAACTAGAGCTCTTTTGGTTGTAAGTGTAAATCATGAGAAGAACTTGCTATCAGAGCAGGCAGACTTAGCACAGTTGGACCAACCATAATAAAAGCCTTGCTGCTTTTTCATTTGGAGTGCAATGGAAGCCTGTAAGTACATGAATCTTGACACAAAATTTTAACTAAGTCACAGGCTTTTAAAAGTGCCAGACCGCAGCAAACCCTTTTGTGTAAGGGAAGTTTTGCTGTGATCTCGATAGGGAAGGAAGGTTCAGCAACTGAAAGCAGAAAGTTACTCTCATATTCATAAACAGTTCCTGCTCAGAAACTTTGTGGATCCAAATTGTCTATAATATAGAAAGACAATACAGCTGAAGAGATGAGTTTTTGTCATTTTTTCATTATCTGCAAGAGATAACTTTTCAACAGTGCCCTGACACCGCAAGTGAGCTGAGTAGCACAACTGTCTCTGTCACACTGCCCACTTTCCTTCCTGAACTGAAATCTGCTCCCTGAGCAAGTCTGGAAGCCAGAATTTTACAGACTAAAACATGAAGCACTGTCTGGCTTGATCAAAAGAAACAGGAACCAGTATCATAGCATAAAGGTCTTCACATATTCTGGGATAAGACACAGGCAGCCTTATCCTCCAGACTTTGACGTAGTACTACAGGATGATTCACACTAAACAGAATAAGAATGCCAGGCAATTTATGACTACTGGGTGAGTGATCTTTCCTCTTTCCTCCCCATCCTTGCCTTTCTTCCTTCCCAGGTACAAGAGGTTGGCTGATTATATACTTGATGCTACTTGACCTGTAGCATCAAGTATATAATTTTCACTACTACTGCAATAAGTTTAAAAAGTTTTCCAGACAACAGTGTAAGCAAGCAACTGCAGTTCACTTTCTCAGGATCATTATTTACAATGAGTTCTAACTCAGCACCAAGGTCACACAGCTCCTTTTGTCCTTTTGTCCATAAACCTGTTTAAACTGAGACACTGAGAGCCTTGTTCCTCATCTGAATCTCTTTTATTTTTTTTTTAACATGTGAAGGTAATTCCTCTGAGGTTCAGTGTGAGGAGTGTTGGAATATTAATAAAAACAAAATTACAAAGGTTATGCCAAGTACCCAATGCATGTGAAAAACCCCAGTTGTTTAAACTCTACTTTCTGCCCAAGCACTATACAACACTAGAAAGCTGTACAGTCTAACTTTGACTCAGGTCTGGCAGGTGGAACAGTTATTAAAAGAAAGGCTGCAGTGCCTGGAGGTTTCATTTCCTTGTACAAACATGAGGGTACATTGGAGCATGTGGTGTTGATGATACTGTGGGGACAAAGCACAAACTACTCAGGCCATTAAAAACCCACATCCCAGACTACGCCACATGGCAGCACAGAAGAAAACCCAAGCATTTCTTGCTAACACAAACCAATTAAATTATTTTTAGCATCTACAAAAACAAAAAACACAGCAAAAAAGCAGCCACACTGGTCACTAAGACAATAAGCATTTCTAAGATTAGTCTTGAAATTCTCTAAATACATGCACCCCCTCCCCCACCTCCCAAAAGGAAAATCATAGTAACCATTAGGGTGTCTGCACTTATTATTAAAGATCATAACACAAAGGTTTAGATTTAAGGTTTGAAGGGTTTACTTTTCCTTCTGCTGTGCAGAAGATATGGTTTTGCTCTTCTTTACTCCTGATACAATGACCTATGTGGCCATTTTCTGTGACTGCATATTTAGCAGGATGAGATAAATGATCTCTGATACATTTTATTTTCTTGAGAAACAAGTTAATGTGTGTGTGTCTGCATATAGATATGCATACATATGTAAATATAAGCCTATATGTGTTTGCAGATGTGTAGCTAAGAGTCCAATGTGTGGACATCGGGATCAAAATATAGGAACAGGGGACTAGGAAAACTTTCTTTCATAACCTCTGAGTATGCTTAAAAGCAGTCCTGAAATTTTGGGGAGAATTGCAAAGCACAGTGCACATTCATGCAGTGAAAATATCCACTGAATGTGCCATGATAATACTCATTAAAGAAACTTGTGAAAAACTATGGTTGGCTATCATATGGCTCCTAGAAACAGCAGGCAAAAAGCCAGCTGGACTTCAGATAATATGGGTGAGTGTTTCTTTAAAATTTCTCCTAACATTATAAAAGGTGAAATTCCTGTTCTATTAACATGCAGTGACATGAGCTGTTACTCCTACAACCTGAAATTTAGCTTGGTGATGGCCATTGTAAATTTTGAAAAAATAAAGACATAGTTATATATTTTTAAACCCTTTGCATCCATTGCCTGCATATAGTTCTCAGAACTGCCATCTTAAGCAACCACTCTTTGCCTTGCAGAGGTCTGGCTGATGGCCGGGGGCAAGAGCAGCTGCCCTCTGAGATTTCAGGGTGTGTGGCCGCTGTCTCCATCTGAGCCCTGGATGGCTCAAAGAGGAATCTTTGGAGAGCTGATGCACCAACTGATGCACCAGTGGGCAGTCCTATATAGACCTGTTTCATGTCCCAAGTTACTGTATTTTGGTATACTTCACTTGAAAATCACTGGGTTCATTCCTAAAGGTGGGGAAATTTGGGTGTTTACTACCCTGTGGGGAAAACCATAGGCAAATCCACTGTGCATAACATGCCCGGAATGAATGGCCACCCTAATTAGAGGCTAAAGCCATAGATTAGCAAAACATTGGGCAAAGAGAGTTTTTTAAGCAAGGAAAAGACTCCTTTTAGGAAACCTTCGTTTTTTATGTGGCAAGGACTCTGTGTGGATCGCCCATGCCACTGCACGCTCTTAAAGGAAATCACTGACTGACAGACTGCTACAAGGTCCACCCCAACCACCATGAGTAGAGGAAATCACTAGCAACAAGCAGAGCAAGCAAGCCAGACAGCTGCAAGGATTCTCATCAGAGGAAATGGGCTTTCATGGTGAAAAGCACAAGCAGTGGAGAACCTTCATGCAGTAAAGCTCAGTAACAGTAGGACACTCTGGCCTGGGACAAACTTCTTCGCCCAGCACAGTACCCAAGATGTAAAAAAATAAAATTTTACAGCCCTATGTCCTTCAAAACCAGTCTTCACTGTGGGGTATGGCTTATGTGCAGGATCATTTTTCTGGAGAACAGTCGCTGGGTAGGTCAGTTGTCACCAAGACCTTTATTGGAGGTAAACACGTGCAACAAAGCATTATTGTTGGGACATTTATTGACATTTCTCTAGTGGCTTGGGAAGGGCTTCTTGTTCTGCTTCTCATGCTCCTTTCCATGGTTTATGTTGCTTGCCATTAACACAGTCCTGTGTCTCCATGGCAAGGCTTGGCTCAGCAACATCTGCTCCTCCAGTTCTATTTGAGCACCAAGGAAAAGAAATCACTGCCCTCCCCTGTGCCAGCTCCCCTCATTTCCCACTCCCAGCACAGCAGCACTGCCTGGCACAGACCATCCCCTTCAGTGATCTCCTTTTGTGCAGGCTGGATAAGACTTGCACACTTAGCTGATGCATGTCAGTTATATTTCCTCTCCATTTTCTGCACCAAGAACTTGATATGGTCTGTTCCTGTGATGATCATAACGAAACCAAATCCATGTCCATCCATACATTGTGCTGTTTGCTCTTTCAGCTTCTGGTGGTTCCAGGCTGTGAATCATCTAAATTTGTCTTCTCTCTCAACTTCTTGGTTGTTAGTTCCTTTTTCTAACAGTGGTAGTATTCTTTAAACCTGAATCTCTTTCTTGTTATACTTGATTCTTTGCAGTAACAGTGCTTATTTTTTTCAAATTACAAGGGTTTTGTTATTATGAGAATGCTTTGAATAAAAGTGCCTTCCAGAAGCAAAGAAAATATGGCAAGTTCAGTGCATGAAATTAACACTGTGTATCATGCCACTGATTTCAAGACTATCCAAGCAAGTTCCTGAACACCCTTTTAAAATATTTTGTTAGAAAAGCAGTTTTGTTAGACTGCTGCCTTTGCTGTCTAATTTAATGGAATCTGTCTGAGCAATCACTTCCTTAAAAAAGGTTGATCAAGGATGTCAAAGCCCAATAGCCAGTCCATAGAATGTACCTCATAAAGATATTTAATACTGATCTTAAAAAAAAAAAATCATTATCACTAATCAGCAACATTAATGCTTTCCTTTTTTAAGGATTTTAATTTCACTTGAGTGAGTTTCAAGTCTCCTTTTAGTTTATGCCAGAATATGGTCTAAAATTCTGGCCTGACAATACATGTTGCTGACACCAGGGAAAATGGAGCTACTTATTCTAATTAAAACAAATTATTCTATAGTCTGGGTTAACAATTATTTTTGAAGACCAGCAATTTCATGGATTTTATCTGCCTTTTGCTTCAAATTTAGTGATGACTCTGCTCTCTGTCTTCCAGCCTCATCCTTCAACAACACCCTGCTCTCCCAGTGAGTCATTTCAGAAAATTCCCCAGCCACTGTCTGGTGGACTGATTTATGTCTAAGGCAGGAGCTGCCTGGGGTGCTGCTATCTGTCAAATATGTTACTTATTTTAATGGGTCAATTGCACAGGTATCATCTATGAACCCATTTAACTCTTTTCTTATTTCTGCATATAATTACATTAAAAAAATCTGTTGTAAGAGGTTTAAAAAATATCAGGATAATTCTTACTGGGTTTGTAATGTTAAAGAAACCTTTTATATTAATCCCAAAATATTGTATTTCATTGCTGTTGTAGATTTTTGTAGAACAAAGGTACTAAAAATTCATCATACTCCATTTAACAAGAAAAATGGCTTCAAAATCCTCAGTTACATTTAATTTTAAAATTTTATGAAACTGAAAAATATGTTTTTAGCATGAGAATTTTTGGTAAACTTAGGGAAAGCTTCTATTGCCTACTGTGCTGTATACATGGGCCATACCCACCATGTAAGTACATACTCTCCCTTTGTGACCAGAAGTTCTCTCAGAAATATTTTTTGGCCACAACCAATATAAAGTTTCCAACCCCATTTTGACCACTGGAAAACAAATAGATTTATTTTATGCCTAATCGTTGTAACAAGACCCTATGTCCACATTGTGACATTTTGTTCTGGTTTCCTCCATAGCAAATGACAGGATGAAGCACAGTTAACCTAGAAAGGGTTAAAGTTTACAAATTAAGTGGTTAATTACACTTCATGGAAGTTATAAGCATATTGTTCAGATACATAATGCCAAAACCCTTATTCAAAAGCCTAGAGGTGAAACCCTGTTGCTCTTAGTCTAACATTTCCCATGTTTATAATCCCTGACTTCATCGCATATTTACATAAATTTGTGCATTACGTTTTTCTGAATGAAAGGATGTGAGGTTCTGTAGCATATGCCTTTTAAAAAAAGACTAAGAACAAATTTGCATTTAAAATTGTTTCATATACAAAACTGATTAAGTCCTTTTAGGCTAGGAGAAATCTCAAATGTGTTCCAACAAACTTCAGGTGTGACAGCAGTACTTACCCCAAGGGTTTCTTGAGCAAAGAGAAAAACTCAGTTTCCTTGCCAAAAATACAAAGATGTAAGACGTACAAGAAAGCAAACAAATTGTGGAGGCAGTGGACACCCCCAGCACCTTTGGCCTGGAAAGGCATAGAAAGCAACATCTGTACAACTGGCTTAAAACCTTCAGCAGTTGGGCAGGATTTTGTGACAAAAGTGAAACTTCACATTAGAATTCAAATCTCTCATATCTGTGTTCTGCCAAAATTTATGTAGGCATATGAATGAAGCACAGGAGACCCTGGAAAAAAATACATGGTTTGATCAACTTTATCAAACAGTCAGGTATCAGGAGAACTTCCTAAATACAGCCATGCTGTGAAAATACTGACAAATCTGAATGTTGTTTCAAAAGTTTAGTCAGAAATGGCTGACATAGATAAGTAATTCAGATTCTTCAGCACCAGAGATGAAACAAGAAAAAGACTAGGAAGGACTTAATTCCTCAGTATTCATCAAAGGCACTCTTTGATCAAGTTGCCTAGCAACAAACATTCTTACATTGGACCTTAAGGGTCAAAATAAATTCACTGAACCTAAAACTAGTCATGGGTTTGCTTCAATCAATCACTGGAAGGCCTCTGAAACCCTCTAAATAATACAACATTGTCCTCATTCAAGGATGACTGACATTACTGACTTTGCTGAAATATAGATGCTGACATCCTTGATCTCCTTTTAGACTCCTAAACCTTGTTCTTCCCCTTAATCCTTTCATACAGGAGTTGCCAGACCTCAGACAGGTCTGGAAAACCTCTGGATTGGGGAGGCACAAAATTGTTCTTGCAGGTCTGTCCTCTTGCTATGTGACTGAAGAACCTGGCTAGGATAGAGAGAAAGCAGCACCATGGAGCATAGCTGTCTGCTCCACAAAAGGCATGGTCAGCCCCAGAGGGTCTTAACCATGTCCGTAAACATAAAACCACTCCAGACTAACTAGACCCTCACCAGATTTACTGATCTGTAGATACAATTTCTATCGGGAGTTCTATACATCAGCCAAAGCTTTGCAAGTGAGAAATAGCTAATAGTCTGACAAATGTCCCTTGGGTTAATCATTCATCACAAATAAACATTGTTTTCAGTTATTTAAATGGGTATTTATAGTAATGTTGATACGTAAAGGACAGTGGGATTTCAGGATGATAAAAAAGATTCAGTTTCCCAACAGATTCTATTCAAGCTCCCCAACAGATTCTATTCAAGCTCAACTACATCCACAGACTGCCAAATATGCTTGCACAGTGCTCATGATACAAAACCAAAGCAAGTACTGCATTCAATTCTACCCTAATCACTTGGAGTACATCTAATGTGGAATATGCACTGCTCATGGGTTTGTGCTTTTTTGTCTGGTTGGTTCACCTGTGTGTGTCAGTAGGTCTTCCACAGTGGAAAAAAAAACAAACACCTTGCTTTTTGAATGTTATTGCAATGATGGTATTAATCTTTGGTTCAGGGTCCTTCAAGACTTAAGTTTATGACCGTGGAGATCATGCCATGGTGAAAGTCAAGCTGCAACAAGTTTCAACAGCCTGGTTGACTTCCCCAGATGTCACTTCTTTTTTTTTCATGGGGGCCATGTCATTTGCCTCACTAGTCATACTCCATTTACTTCTAGAATAGAACACAAAAATGCTGCAGAACAAAAGTGTCTATAGATTGTTATTGGGTGCTCTTCCACTCATTTGACTTTGTGTGCAAAGTCAAAACTGATCAGTATTTCTCTTCCTACTAAGTGAACTCACAGATTATATCACAAATTATATTTCCTTGTAGTTCTCCATGCATATTTCTCTTCTGAGGCTCCACTGAATAAATCAGACAGTAAAGTACTAGCAAAGATATGGACCAAGAGAAGCTCAGAACTAAACCTTTTGGTGTAATGAGAGGGGTCAACAATGTAGGGAACAAAAAGCTCTTTCACGTCATTATCAAAACAAGTTCTGCTGTTGCAACAGGGAGTTTTTAATCTCTGCATGTCTCTAATAATCACTACTAACAACACTGGTGCCCACCAAACCCTCATGTGACTGCAATACCCACTGCCTTCTCAGCCTGTCACTGACCATGCAGACGTGGTCACCATCCCATTGTTACCCAGTACTCCACAACCACCTGGTCACCAACTGATTCATCTGCAGATCCACCTTCTTTGTTTATCCCCCCTCTCATGCAGACTTAGACTGGAGCAGAACTCCAGTTTTGGCAACAGACAACATTGAGAACTGTCAGTGCTAGAATTCCATAGATAAAATTTGTTTTCTTGCCTTTTGTTCTAGACATTTCTCTTTTAGCTGTCACAGCCACAGCAAGAAACATCTGTTTCAACCCCTTCAGCACCCTCAGATATCTCCATGTCCCTAAATTTTAACAACCACACTGATGCATGTGACAGAAGGACAAATAAATGGTGGTTGGGAAATGCCATAGGAAATTCCACTAGCAAGTTCCAGGCTGAGGCAAAAAGATGAAAGGCCTTATTTTGATTGCTACATTCTTCAGTAAAGGCAGTTTTATCACCATCAGTTTCAGCAATAAGCAGTTCAAACCAGTAGGAATTTATTAACAACACTCTAAGCACTTCATTTCTTCAGACTTGTAACATAAGTGTCTAGTTCTCATCTGTCCCATGGGGCTTCTCTTACAGAGAAAGATGTCTACTTTTCCTCACAGCCCACACATGAGCAAATAAAGCTCTTTATTTCCTTCTTTCCATGTCTGATATTTATTCACAGTGCAATAGAGTGAAGTCAGCAACCCAAGGGCCATTTGCTGGGCCTTGGGTGCTCCTTCTGGGGAAGAGATGTCACCCTCCACTCTACATGATGATGCTTTTAATGTTGTAATAAGCATGGACTGGCTAAAGATGATGGCTACCAACATTTATTTGGAAAATAGTGTATTGATAGCCCTTTGCTTCTCTGTGCTGATAGTCCAACAACCTGCAGCTGGGCTTAATCTTACTTTCAAATTTTTTTTTTTTTTTAAGTTTTGTAGTGTGTGCTGAGGCTCATGTGAGTATAACATAAATGGAGCTGGAAGCACATCTGCCCTTTGGACTCAGCACCTACTTATCCCAGAAAGTCTCTCTTATTATTTCTGTTCAAGAACAAATGAAGTTGGCTGCATGCCTGGATCTGCATCTGGTGTCTAAAAGAAAAATAACAATTTGCTTCAACACTGTATTTGTAAATGACAGGGGACAAGAAGAAGCTAAGGCTGAGCAAGTTTGTCATGGAACTGAGCAGCTGCACACCTTAGCTTGAAGATGACAGTCCTGAGCCTAAAAGCAGGAGCCAGGGAACTCTTTCCTTGTATACATATCCTTGTAAAAGCAAACCATGGTAGACTAGAATATGTTAGGCTTTTTTCAAGATCCCACCACCTTCCTGTTATATTTTTTGGTCACTTTGTTTGTAGAAGTCCTCTAGACAGGTGAAGCCAAGTTCATTCTCCATAAACTAAGGAAAATTCATGCCAACCTGCCACTTCTACTCTGGACATTTCTTGAGGGTATGGAGATAGTCTCTTGGCACCCCACCTCTGTCATGTTTCTACCCTGAAAAGAAACTGAAGAAAAGGTCTGGTGTCCCTGACCTCTTGGGTAATCAAGTCAGCATGAAGAAAACATGTACTTAACTAATCCACACCCATACTTAACTAATCTCACTTACTGTAGTGAGAGTGTTTTGCATAGTGTCAGCATCTTGGCTAATAACTAACCTGTAATAACCATCCTGTTCTTACCACAGGATGTGCACTCCTAATTTTTGCGGAATAGATGATCAGTTTTCGCAGGATGGATATTTCCGTGGATGGGATCTTGTTTTATTCAAGTATGTTTCTGTGAAGAAAAACTAGTGCTTTCCCAGGCTTGAGATCTGCAGTGAAAAGGAATGTTCAGCCCTCTATAACTCTTGACGAAGGGAATGTTTCTTTCCTCAGACTATTATTGAGCCAGGATTATCCATGTGATTCTTCAATCACTCTGAGCCCTAGCATTATTTTGGATGCCTATTTAGGGAAATCAATGTTTCTGTGTCTTTAAACATAGCTTTTTAGTAGAAACACCTATTCCAAATATTAACTATATATTGTGGCCATGATATACTGTGGATGCAGATCTCTAAATTCACTCCAAAATAACCCAGAGAAAGACCAGATGGAAAAGATTTTTAAAGTCTTCATAACAAATCCCAAGCAATTTCCAGAAAATATGTCAGTCAGTATAATAAGCAATTGCACTCACAGTTTTTCCTTTTTGAAAGATTTGATATTGTATGTATAGGAGTTATTAATCATGTATTGCATTTCTATAGCTTTTGAAGTCTCGTTTAAACTTTGGAAAGTGAAGTTATTGGAAACTTGGCTATTCTCTTTTATTTGATTGCCAACTAAAATACTGGATATGTCCTTGTCAGATGTGATAGGATAGTATGTTGTGATGTGTGTATTTTAGTAACCAAATCCTTGTTTGTAGAGGTTTTATGTTGACATGGGAATCATGCACCACTTCATCAGTAATTTCACTCCCAAACCAGGGTAATTATAATAAAACACAATACAGTAGAACCAAGCCACAACTGAAATATTATCTTTCTATCCTGTCCCATCACTAGTGAATGAGATGTGAAAAGTTCAGGCTTACCGTAACTCTTTCCTAATGCCCAATACACAGGATTTCAAACAACAAAAAAATTTTCAAGTTCTTGTTGGTTTGATTTTTTTTTCCTCAAGCAGAAGAGCCTACAAAAACACTGCCATAATCCAATAGAACCTCATTTTATGGCTTGCCCATCTCTTTTAAAACTTCCTTTCCTGATTATCTTTTTGTATGGTGCCTGTCTGATGAAATACAGCGAGCTGAACTCCTCTTTACTAAGGTACCTACTAAATAGAAAAGATTCTGATACATTTCCATTTACCCATACCATCATTTTTTCTCTACTGCTTTTTTGCTTTATTATTTGTACTTCTGGCAGCCTTGCCTCCTTAAACAGTACCTCAGCTGCATCTGTTTGGTTTGTGAATTTAGGGCACAGATAACAAATTTACTGTACTGCTAGGATGCTTTCATTCTTATAGCAGAATAATCGACACACCTGAGGCAATCTGGTTCCTCTTTAAAAAGCAACAGCACTGCCATGTCCATGCCAAGTGAGTTGTTCTTATTAATTTTCAGAATTAACTAACATAATTAAGAATACAAGTTCACACTTTACAGCCAGTTCAAGAAATGAAAATGTTTCTCTAATTATCCCTAAATGTATCATAAATTATATCTTCAAAATAAGAAGAGGAAAGGTTTGGGTTACATTTATGGCTTAGGTTGAACATTAAGGAAGCTTACTTTGGCCCTGATGCATTCATATTGTAGTGTCTGTTACTGTTTGATTAATCTGAAATCTCCTTCTAAGGACAAACAGTAGCTTTAACCAGAGCAGAGCTGCACCCATTCCCTGTATCATGCCAAAAAAANNNNAAAAAAAAAAAAAAATCATCTAGGCTCAGATCCCAAAGGCTGGGAAGAAAATAAACAAATCACCTCTAGTTCTTCCACATAGAGTCAGGCAGATAATACTTTTAAAACAAACTTTGTCTGAGAATTTCTCCTTTGGAAGCTCAGATCTCTTTGAGGGCTGCAATGTGGTGCTCAGAACACAGTCTACTACTTCTGGCTGCAGGTTTGAACTTTTTACCACCTCCTGATGGGAACATATCTATGGATATTCACGAAAGCATTTACCAGAGGAAGTGTATGCCTATTTCTGCAGGTCTCCATTCATAGACCCTTACATATTCTTGCTATAGAAATCAGTAAGATACTTAAAGACTTTTTAAAAGTAGTTACAGCTGAATGCAACTTCTGCATAAAAGGCAATAAAAGACAGTATCTAAGTATTACTTATTTACTATGCATATATGGAGCTGCAGTCTATTCATTTGTCTAAACCCCTTTTTGCATTAATCACCTTGAACTGCCTTTCTGCCCCTGCCTCAGTCTCTGTCCCACAGTTGCATAATGTATGGCCTATTAACTTTTCAGTCTTCATATGTAGCTTTCAAATTTATTTGTTGCAAGAGTAAGCTAGGTACTCTTCTCTTCAATAATGCCTCACATGTTAAATTATTGTTCCAAGAAAAATCCACCCTTGAGAGTCCCTACTCCAGCCCTCCTGAAATCTAGCTACCACCCTCAAACACAGGAAAAAACTTTGTCTGCATCTTAGGCAGCTCAGCAGAGTGGTTTTTAAATCCTGTATCTTTGAAGAAGGTCCTAAGAAAGAAAACATGTTGTTTGCTGCCAACACAGTGATTAAAAAAAACAGAGGAGAAGATGTTTTCCATAGCTTCCTGAGACCTGAAGTGAGTGGAGGATGGAAGACCTTCCGCACATCTTCACCAGCCGATGCATCTGCAGAACACCGCAAGCTTGGTAGTAATGCACCCAGGTGCCCACCACTCTTACAGGCAACATCTGCTGCCACAGATGATCAGACCTCAGCTTTTGGCAGAGCTCCTGCCTGGTGTGGGAAAGGTTTAACTTGTCAGGTTTAAGTCGTCAAAGCCACTGTGCAGTGGCAGGTGCCGGCTTGGAGCTGAATACCCACCTATCAATTGCCTGCATGTTTCTTCCCCTCAAGGACAATCACAGAAAGAGAACAAAATGGTAATCCCCAGCAATGAAGTAAATGTGAAGACACTTGTAATTGCAGCATGCTCCTAGTAAAAACAAAAGGAAAGAAGTCACTGAAGCCAGGATGAAGAGATCTTTTCCATCAGCCCTTTCTCTGTGAGTGCCGTGTCCATCATACCTTCCCTGGCCTACAGGTGTGTGGCAGGATGTAATCTTGCCCAAGACAGGAGGGGTTCAAGAGAAGTTTGATGAGATGTTCCTGAGCAAAACAGGCTGTTAATAAAGCCACAACCCCAGCAACAACTCCAAACATTAATAAAGTACAAGTGCAAAATCAAAGCCTGTCTCCCCAAAAGGAATGCAGTTTTGTGGGCTCAACGCCATGAGGTGACAATTCAATTGCTTCTCCTGTGTGCTGGAAAAGGAATCAACTCTGTTTCCTGAATTAACCACCAGTCAAAACGCACCTCAAAAATCAAATCCATCTCCCACAGTCAATGACAAAGTTTGCATCCCACAGCTGCCTACACTCTTTGCCTAACAGGAGGGGTTTTCCACTATAATGAGGACAGTTTTAGGTTTCCACAACAGACATAAAAAAACCCAAGCATTTCCTTCCCCTTTTCTGTACAGAGCAGGGTTCAATACAGCATAGAGGAGCAGCCTCTCTTCCTTTTTAAGTAGCTCTACCAAGCACATGACTTTGTAACTGAAATAGTCAGCTTTAACATAAAGCATCTCAAGCTGTCAATACTTTATGTTTATAGTCACTTCAAAGTGAAAGTTTCTTCTAGGAATTTCATTCATCAGGTGTTAAAACCGATGAATGTTAACTCTTAGTTAAAAATTATTATCAAGACTTTCTTAAGCTGTAGAAAAGCTTCATTATCTAAAGCTAAGGTTAGATTTTTGAAGCTGATGATTTTGTTACCACTTTCATTTGCATTCTTATATTTATGTAGTGGCTATACAAATAGTGCTCTCTCACTTGTATTACTATCAATATGTGCCACTAAAAGATTATAGAAAATTCATCACTAGGAGGGTCTATATAATTTTAAAATTGCAGAATCATTTATTACAAATAAAGCAAAGTAGAATGTAACCCTAACATAAAAGGGCATAAAATGTGGTCTCTACTATTACCTACAAAGCAAAAGCATCTTTCTCTAACAAATATGTGAAGAAATATTACACTCTCAATGACTGTTTGGTTTATTTCTTTATCCAAATTAATTTACATGGTTATAAATTATTGTGAAATGAAGAATGTTTTTGTCAGTTTAAGAATTCTTTAATGTTTGCAATGCATGGAAATTTGACCTAGTCCATACAGCCCTGTTTCCTGAAAATTGCAGTCCACTGTGATACAAGTTATGAAAATGCCTCCTCTAACAAAAAGATGGCTGCATCACACCAGGAGTTTCCCTTGCAGTGAAACTTTTGAAAACCTGGAAATAATATTTCCTGTTCTTTTTTAAAAGCCTCTAGAAGAGGTTTTTACTGAAATACAGCTGTTGTGGGTCAGACAATATTTTTTAAACTTTCGGATTTCTTTTTCCTTCTCTTTATAGCTCAGTGTTTCAGGATTGCTAGACTGAACTCAAAGAACAAGAATGGTGTTTCATCTGGCATGACAACCAAACAAACGCTGACAAGATATTTCACACGTCTGAAGGCCTTTTGTCTTCACTTGCTGTCCTTACACACCAGCATCTCACCTGCAGCATCCAGCTTCTGCATGAATTTCTGACTTTCATCCTTTCCAGGATACCTGTTGTTTGCTTTATATGTACTTATAAAGCACATAACCTGGTTTTGGCTGCCATAGAATAATTTTCCTCTTAATAACCGGTACAGTGCTACGTGTCTCCGCGTACGGCGAGGATGTTCCGTGGCAGCACCGACACCGCCGGCGGCCGAAATCCATCCCGGCCTCCCGGGATGCGCCGGCGGGAGCAGGCGGTGCAGCACGCC
Organism: Hylia prasina; assembly: GCA_013397195.1. Lineage (NCBI taxonomy): Eukaryota > Metazoa > Chordata > Aves > Passeriformes > Sylviidae > Hylia > Hylia prasina. Next base: position 4,464 of record VYXD01012566.1, on the reverse strand, counting down.
GGGCCGCCCGGGAGAGGGGGCTGGCTGCCCGGCCCTTTCCCGGGAGAGGCGGAGCGCCTGGAAGCTGGAGCTGCGCCTCCCCGGAATGATGTTATACACTATGGAATATCCCTTTGGCCACTTCGGGTCGGCTGTCCCGGCCGTGCTGCCTTCCCTGCTCCTCTGCACCTGCTCCCTGGCAGGGCTGAAAAGTTCTTGGCTCAGTGTAAGCCAACTTGGCTCACACCTAAAACATGGGTGTGTTATCAACATTGCTCTCACCTCACGCTGAATCCAAACCTCAGCGCTGTACCAGTTACTAAAATGAAAATTAACACCATCCTAGCCAAAACCAGCTTATTGTGCTTTATATCCCACTCAAAGGGTCACACTTAAAATCTCTAATCGAGGGTGGTAAAGTTTATTTTTTTCTTCTCCTAATTTATACTTCTCATTTTTCAGTTAAACGTTTTTGTTTCAATAGATTGTCACATGAATGGCAAAAATAATGTCTCCCTTTTAAAGCTTCACAAAACTACCAGATGCCTATTTGGTTCTATAAGCACATAAATATTTTCCTAAGGTTAACATTAGTAGATATATTTCAACCCATGAAGAAATTTGCTTAGGTGGAAACCATGGACAGTTAAACACAGAAATACATAAAAACAGATAAAAGAAAATAAAGCATATATAGTAATTTATACACAAAAATGTATCTAAAAATGGAACAATTATTAATGTATATAAGGATTGCAAATAGAGATATTTCAGGAAAGACAGTTTTAGCTAAAGGTAGAAGGTTTATCATGAGTTTCTAGCAGAAATAAACTGAAAAATACTTCACTGAATGTTTGAAATTGCTTATTTTTTGTTCTCATTAAACTCACAATCTGTACCTGTGAGTGAAAACACTTCTCCTGGGAAAAAGGAACTTGTTATGAAACAAAAAAAAAAAGAAGCACAATCTGAAAAAGCCATTTCTTCATAGGTCTAACAGGTCACCTGTAGATGGAACAGAGAGGAACTGATGAGAGGAAACTAATCAAAAATAATAATATTCATTAGAAAGATAAGGCAGTAGAGGTGGAAAAGAGAGAGTTTGCAGAGAGATAAATATGAGTGTGAATGGCCAGAAAATAAGAAATAGGCTCATAAATGGCCCCAAAGTATTCTGTGTGCTCAAAGCACTTTCCAAAAGCCAACAGAAATTCAAAATGGTCTTTTGTTTAAAAGCAAAGTACAAGCATTTCTTTCTTCTTCCCAAGTGAATAAGTTCTTATCTTTAAGAAAGAATTTCTCTTGTGTTGATGACAGACAAGAGCTCAGAGAAGAACACTTCTGTCACTGAGCTGACTCGTGAACTGCTGTGGGTTACAGTCTAATAAAGTTCCCATTAACATCAGAGACAACAGGATTTTTGGACTGTTTATTTTCCAGGGAAGAAGTTCTCCTTAGAGCACAGATCATAAAATAATGGTTCATGTGCATGTTAGAAATTTGGATACTTTTATAATTTGTTAAAACACGTGTAGGAGGTAGTTAGCTAATTTCACGGAACAAAAATAATGCCTTCAAAAGCAGCACATCAGCCTGTTAATATGGTTACCATAGTTGTTATGAAATATGTTGAACAGTGTTGTTCAGCTCCTGCAGTGAATATTAAACAGAAATTATTGCTTGCACTAACACCATCACATTATCCTGAAAAAAAAAGCCAACTCTAAAAAATAACGTGCTTTATTTCAATACATAACAAATGTTTGTAACTGGGCTGCTGATTTCACTTTGTCAGTTTCTTGCCACAGAGTGAGCTTAAATTTCCTCCACTGGGGGTTCATTCACTTACACTGAACCATGTCATGAAAGAAAGAATTAAACTACTGCTTTAACACCAGAGTGGGGTAGCTAAGTTATGTGACAATCCTAGTTGTATACTTGCCTTATAATTTCTTGGTCAAGTGATTTTTTTTCTCCTGTCCTACTGTTGAAATACTTAATCACATCCTGTCTATATTATCAATTTGGGAAGCAACCTGATCACCTGCAGTGCAGCCTACGTCAGTCTTCTTGAAGGAGAAATAGACATTAAGAGCTTACAAACTAGAGAAGCTAAGGTATTAGCTCAGCTAGACAAGGACGTCTTCGGCTGTGGGTTTGCAGCTTGAGGTTTGAGAATCATTCCTACACCAGAATATGAACCTCCATTGCATACTGACAGGTATTTAGCCAGTTTCTTTGATTCCAAAAGGGATCTGAGGGTGTAATGACTTTGCACATCTTAGTGTTGAGCTTCAGGCCCTACATGTAACAACTGGAATGTGTGTGTATACTCTGTAGCAGGAATTAACATACTGATTTCAATTGTTTACCATAGCATGAAAGGACAGAAGAAATACTTGTGACACTTGTATCAAAGTGACTCACCTTACATTCAACTACTTGATGTAAGGAGTCATACTAGAGATAACTGTTGCAGTGGCCACACTTCAAGTTAGAGCAGTAGCTGCTATGAGAAAAATTAGCTAATGCCCTAAAGCCAGGGCCAACACTAGAGACCTGGGACCAGCTTCCAGGAAAAAAAATACTAGTTTTCCATGCTCAAAGCTGAACTGAAACCACAAATGCTTTAGTTCTTGCATTTACCTGAGTGATGAATTATGATGAATTTCATTCCATTATGATCCTGCAATATAAAATTATAAAAGGTAAACTATCTATTTCCAAACTGCTTACCATACTCTACAAGAGAAAGAGGTACAAGTTTCTTACCTTCCATTTCCTAAATGCTCTTTGCACTCCACAAGAGAAAGAGAAGAAAGTTTCTTACCTTCTATTTCCAAATTGCTCTTCTAATTCTATAAAGGAGGGAAAAAAGACAGAACTTGTCAACCCCACCCCCTTTTATCCCACTTCTCTTTATTAAACACAGCTACAAGCCATCAAGGGCAAGGTTGTTACTCTGCTTTGGTAATTGGTTCACCTGTGACTTATCAGGGGCCAGGTTGAATTGAAACTCATTCAGTATCTTCTGGTTTCTTCTTTTAAACAGATTCCTAGCCAGTTTCCATGAATAAGGGGCAACTCTGTGGAAAAGTATTTTTTTTATTTAGGGAAGGTTTTCTTAGGTATATCTTACCCTTTTGCCAAAGAAAAAGGGGAAGCATCAGAGTCATTTTATACTTGCATAGTACACATAAACTTGGCACGTGTGTTATACAGTAGATTTACTCAATGTGAGACCATCTGATTTATTGGAGTTGATGTCAGACAGCAAGGTAGGGTTGACATATTTTTCATAAAAAATCCAAAATTGTTTGACAAAGATGCTATTTTTGGCTCAAAACCAGTGTTTTGCTGCAGATGCTTGAGGTGCCTCAGAACAGTCTGGTACTACATCAATGTATGTACATCAATGTCTAAGCATGAAAATTAACTCCAGTGAGCAGTCCTGGCATACTGAGCTTTGTTAACAAAATTGCAGCCAATTGACAAAGGAAACTGATTAATCACCTTTATCTGATGTTCATTAGATCACGTTTTGGATACTCCCAGTTTTTCTTCCCAGTGCAAGACATTGGTAGACTGGAGCTGAGTGAATGCCGACAGAATTGTGAGGGCTGGCACACCTGCCCTATGAGCAGAAGCTGCAAGAAAA
>VYXD01012565.1:670358-804332 GCA_013397195.1 Hylia prasina | reverse complement strand
GCTCTCACATGGGCATCTCCTCCCCGAAGGAGAGGGTCCTGCTGGCCAGCAGGGAACCTTGGTGGCATTAAAGCGTCAGTAGGATGTCACTTGTGCTGCAGGGAAGCGTCGGGAAGGGCTGCCGATTTACGGAGTCCCCGGGGGATTTCAAACTGCCGCTCCAAATAACTTGTGTAAAGAAGTGACGGTGTTTATTAGCGTCTTTAAAAACCTCAGCCCAGCCCCGGGGACTTTCCAAGTCCAGGCAGAGGAAAGGGGGGCTGGGGCTCAGGGAATGCTGGTCGCTTCAAGCCATCTAGCCACTTTTCTCCATTTCCAGTTCGTGCCTAAGACCTGGAAAATGGACCTGTTAGCATAAGGTTTTATTTAATTTCTAAATATTTCTGTTATGCTTGTAGATAAAGCGGTATGAGTTAACAGCTTGACAGGCACTGTACTGTGTTTCAGATTTTTTCCGTCTTTCTCCTTCAACGTGCAGTAATACCCTAGTGAAGAATCATTTAGTCAGAATAACATTTTCCAGCTTTCCTTTGTGTCAATTGCAGTAATTTTTTTTCTCCTGTTTGGGTCTTTTTATGCAGCAACAGACAAAAGAAACATTAAAAATTAATGATTATATTCTTCAACAGTGTGTAGACTGAAGGGGAGGCTGCAAGTAGTCTATTTTAATTGGGTTTGAATTAAATGTTCACAAAAACATGAAAAACAATATGTGGCCCTAAATTAATACTTTCAACAAATGCTAAAAATTCTACATCCTTCCTCCTTCAAGTAGCTGTCCTTAGTCAATTTGCCAACATTATGGGCCATTCCAAAGTTCATATAGTTTTTTAAAAAAATTCTTCCTAGTGTTTACTAAAAAGAAAAATCTGTTACAATGAAGTGGTATTGCTATAAAAGAAGCAGAAACTTGTTATTTTAAAATTTTGTTTAGACGGAAGAGTGTAATTACACCAGTCATTTTCTTCTTTAAGTTCTTGTGCATAAGTAATTTTCCATAGGTATTTGAGAGATTTCACATCCTGTATCAGAAACTTAACAAAACACTCACTGAACTCTCAGCAATTCCTAAGAATGTTTGCAAAACAAGAAAGTGTAGGTAGGTCAAGAGATCTTCTGCTGTACACTGATATTTCGGCAGAAATATCCCATGGGGAATTCTTCCAAGCTTACATGCTCCAAGTAAGGATTCTGTAGGTAATGTTACAAATAGGATGATACTCTGTGTGTTTGCCCTCCCCTCTGTACTTCCCCCACCCAAAGCTGAAGATCTGTGTCTGAAAGCCTGATGTCAAGTTTTGTTTAATTTTTTGGATTTATTTTCATGAGACAAGGACTTTTGGAAGATGTTTTCTGGCTAGAAAACAGCTGACAAATGTGGAAAAGTTTTAGTTTTCTCATGCTTCCTGAGTAATCTTAAAGAGAGCCTCACGTGGTTTTCTTAAGATATTGGAACACTTGACTCCATAAAACTTGTTGAGGAATCCATTCAGTGCAGGTTGTGCAGCCGCAGTGGGAGCTGCAGGGTGAGCTCTGGGTGGCGGGAGCCTGGGGCAGGAGGCTGGGAAGGAAGCGCTGCCGACCCTTTGCACAACAAAGGGAACAAGGACCTGTGCCCTGCCAGGGGACCAGGGACACAGCAGGAACCCAGGACTCAGCTGGAAGACCCCAGACTATGGAATGCATAAGACTGGGAGGGTGTAAAAGCCTGGGGAATCCTTGAGGATCCCACCTCTGAGGCACCAGCTTGGGCTGTTACTCTGTTGTTGCACCATGAAAAAATTACTTGAAGGGACCAGAGGTCTGAGGCTGCTGTGGGAAACTTGGGTCGAACTGGCAAGGAAATCTTGTCTGACTGTGGGAGAGTGGAGGGAGTCAAGCCCGCTGTGGAGAGACTTTGGTACCAGCAGTGTCATTCTGGTGGTCGGAGTGTGACTGCCAGGGTGGCTCCTGGGCTGTCAGACAGGTTCCTTAGCAAATCATAGGTGCAGAAATATTTCTTACTAATTTCCTTAGTCATTTGAGGATGAAAGGGATCAGATAGGTATCTTTGTTTTCCTTATTGATGCCTACATCTCATAACTTTCTCTCTCTGTTTTTTTAGCATACGGATTAACTGAGCCCTTTGACAAGTTTATGGAGCTGCCGTCTCTTTGCTTGCTGTACTTTCCGTTTCTGAGAGGAGAAAGTGGTGCATGAGATTAGAGGAAAATGCCTCGGACAAAGCAGATACATCCCAGAAATCTGAGAGGTATGTAGCTCTCGGTTGAGAAGAAAAAGCTCTTGGGAAACTCAGTTGCCGTTTCAATTATGAGGTTCAAGGAATATATGTTTAAGAAGTTGGTTTTGTTCCAAAAGTAGTTTGTAAGCAAGTTTTAGGAGTTGTCCATGAGACTGCTCTAATTTTCACAGAGAAATAACTGGAATATGTCCTTGACAGCATTCTTGATATTCTCCAGCTTACAGCAATAGCCAGCATGAACTTCAGAAATGCAAAGGAAGAAGCAGTTTCCTTATCAGAGAATTTACAGTTGAAATACAGGGGGAGGTGGGAAATGGGTGTGACGTGGCAGAACCTGACATCTGGCAGCTGGTAGTTGTTTTTCTTTAATAGTTGTCAGTTTGGCTTGCTTTTGAGGGGATCAAAATCTCCTCCCATGCATGGCTCCTCGCTATTTATCTGTCACCTGTCACCCATGCTGCCTTGCGCACTGCTAGGTTTGACCTTGGTCTCCTCGCTCTCCTGCCTTTGTACAGCCACATGGTAGCTTGGCTATAAGGGGCAAGCAGGCGAGAAACCTGCTCTGCAAACTGGCAAGCTTATGTGTCCTGGCATTTCCTTGAACAAAATCCCAGTGCACTTTACCAAGCCCGTATGAATGTGAGGAATCTGATCCTATGGATATTTGTTACTGCCTTGGTAGAGGCGGCCCTAGAGGAATTAAATGAGAGGAAAAATGCAGGTCATTTGACGAGCAGCCATCCGTGTTGAGGGAGAACATGCTTCCATCCCCACCCTTTTACCCAGCTTTCGGGAGAACGTGCTTTCACCTGCACCCTGACATGTAGCTGTCATCAGCTTTTTTCAGGTTAATTTTAATTTTACAATTGCAGTATGGAAGCATCCCTTCAGAGGAAAAAAGCCATTACAAAACCACAAACATCAACATAAGGCTTTAGGGGCAGGAACTGCATTTGATTCTGGTTGTAACTTTTTTTATGTCAAAACACGGCAAACATCCTCATGTCTCTCAGTTAGTTTACAGTTGGGAGTCTCACAAGGGCTTGTGCATACAGCTGTATCTGAGACCTTGTGTTTGCAGACTGTTGTCATTGCTACCCCTAACAGTCTCTGCTGGGGAAGATGTTTTTGCAGTGTTTTTATTCAGGAAGTGCTGAGTAGCATTTTGGTGTGATGGATAAACCTCTCTCACAGATCAGGAATTTTACATTTCTCCTTCTTACTGGATGTGAAGTAATAAATCAGAGCTGAGTCTTTAATATTGCTGCTTACCAAGTTGCTGACATAACTGAGCTTATGTTTTCTGATCAAATATGAGAATGATCTAATTTTAGTACTCTGACTGATATCTACTCTTGTATTGCTTGAAACTTAATAGGAGTTAAATCTATTGTAAAGCTCTCTATTCACTTAAATAAATAATCTAATTAAACTCTTAATTGTGTAGGAAATTAGTTGCCTTTTTTGCCTTGCATAATTTCTCCAGTCATTTAGCTTTTATCAACCCCGTTACAACAGTTTTCATCAGTTCCTATTTTTCTACAACTAATGGAGTTCTTGAATGAATTGAGATGGGTTAAATGTTGAAAAGGGAAACAGTATACAGCAAACCCATAGTTAGAAATTATGTTGGAACAGCTCTGTGATTGTCAACTATACAGGTCGCTGCAAACTTCAACACCTTGTGGGCATGTATTGCTACTGTCATGGGTTGTTAGAGGTGAAGTGATTTGAAAAATCAGTTTACTTCTCATTAGTTATACACTAGTTCCATTTCTAGTCTAGATAATGAAGAAAACTGGATTTCACTTTCTTTAGTCATTTTATCAGTCCCTGAGAGCATTGCAGAAAATATTTGCTTGAACCCTCAGTTTTTGCTGGAATGTGGAGAAACTGAAAGTTTTCACAGGTCTGAGGGATGCAAAGTTAGACACATCTTAAATTGATACTATTAATTAACCCTTAAAACTTTAAAAAATGTGTGGTTTAGCACATGGTTTAATCCATGGTAATTAGTATTGATGACAACTAAGTGTGCAAAAAAGCATAAATGTATATGGTCGAAGGTGGAACTCAGCAGACTTGGCAACCAAAAAAATGTGTTCTGTAACGTTTGAAAGACGAAGGTGTAAGATTAAGTAACCTGTGTTTTTACAGGTTTTTAGGTTAAAAGCTATTTTTAAGTTGTCTAAACCTGATTGTCACCTTTTGTACTATGTACAAAGAACACTCCATGGCCTTACCTGGCTTCTCCTTCCCTGCTGCCAGCTCCTCTCATTGCCTCATAGCAATCAAATTGCCAGCAGCTTTAACTAGACTTGCTCAGACCCCATCAATGTTTAACTTTTTTGGAGATCACTGTTGAACAACCCTTGAAACTCTCTATGCTGTTGTGCATTAGATGAGTTATTTGGGTTGCACTTGCAGTCCAAATCAGCCTGGAGAATAAATAACCAAGTCCAAGAACCTAAAGTATTTTCCCTTAAAACAACCCCAGCACAATCCCTCTCTCCCTTCCTGCCAAGAAAACACACAGGAGAAAAACCACCATAGAGATCCCCCCCACAGACTCCCATTAGTTAATTTGAGGTTTGCTGCAGCGTAGGAATGAGTTTTGAGGGTTTTAATGTCGGCTGTGTTTACCGTAAGCAACCTTATTGTCTGGGGAAAATAAAGAAATGTTTAATATAGAGAGCTAAATTTAAGATTTTTAAGATTTAAAATTTAAGGCTCTTTGTTTTGTGTCATGGCTTGATTTTGCTCATTTTGTATATTCTGTGGGATCTGACAGCCTTTGGCAGGAAAGCAGTGGCCCGAAAGTGTTAGGATCAGTGAAGATCCTAATATTCTGAAGATTTTGCTGTCTTTTATCCAGAAGATTTTGCTTATAGATGAGTCAATATAGTGCTATACTGACCTGATTTTACAACAGGAAAAGAAACCTGTATAAGTAAGATGGGGTATGGGAAACATTATTTTGCAAATAAAATCTAATCTAATTAGTTGGCCATTTGTTTTCATGAGTGTATTAGTGACATAGCTTTTATGCCTGCGTGCATCTGAATGAGCATGTTGAATCTGAAGGTACCAATAAGGCATGTGCTGTGCTGCCCTTGTTCCATTAGGTTGTTTTGTCACATCAGCCTTCCCTGCTTCTCACTGCAAGTGCCTCCCTAACATGAAACATGTTGCTGTCGCCAGTGAGCTGCTTTGGTAAGGGGAGTCATACACTGTGTCAGGTTTAGTCTCCTGACCAACTTAACAGTCGTTGTCATCCCCAGCAGGGAGGCTAAGTGGCTAAAATTTGAGAGAAATTACAGTTTCCCGGGTCTCAAAGAAAGATATGGATTGGATGCATGGAGGTTCTGGAGAGTGTTAGTAGTGTCAGAGGTGGAGGCCAAAGGTATGCCTGGGAAAAGCCTGGCGCGGGTTGTCCCTCAGTGATGTGACTGGAACTGAGTGCATAAGCAGGTGCTCCTGATGTGGTCTTAGTCTTTGAAAAATTAAGGGTATGTATTGTGTTGCTAATCATCATTCCTCCTTCAGAAAAAAAAAAAAGGAAAATATTTGTCTTGCTCAGACACCCAGAAGTCTCATTTTCTTATTTTTCTTTGCTGTTTTAGCTCACTAAAACTAACAAAAAGGCTTCTTTGCATGTGGCTGCACCCGGTATTTACAAGGCCAATTGATCCACACATGTAACAAAACATTTCACAGAATCTGTACTGTATTCCCAGAAGTACAGTTACATTAGAGAATCATGCATTTAGCAAGCCTGAGTGGGCTTGGTTTGTTATATCAGATGGTTGTGAGGATATAGAAGGAAAAACGACTCATGTTTTTGTTTACTTAGAAGTACCCAATTGCAGAGTTTAAAATGAAAAGTTTTGTTATGTGTACACTGTTTAGCACAGTGCTGTGATTCACCAAAACAAAACTGTAGCAAATATTTTGAATTTTGTGTCTTTCTAGATAAGCTTTCTGGTATTTTTCAGAATACAAGTTGTTGCTGTTTTTCCTTCTCAATCATTATTTCTCTTTGGAAACAATGGCAGACAGGCCCATAATGTTCAACGGCCGCTTCCAAATCTTTTAGTGCTTTGTATTTGATAAGGAAATGCAAGTATAATATGAGTAATTTGCTGAATCGCATGATAGCTTTGCAGTAGTCTGAAAAGCATGCTTAAGTTTGCTGGAAAGCTGTGTATATTATGGCCTTAAAATGTCCAGAAGAGCTGGGCATATGCTTCTCAAGTGTGAGTTAGCACAGTCTCTTTGTGTTGTTTTAAGATTGTAATGTCCTTTTGGTGCTGAAATAGGTCTGTCTATGTTGAAAGCTGACAGATTGATATTCCTTATTAGTGTTGGTTGTGTAGTCTGTATAAGTTATGAATAGATTGGTGTGCTGTGCTTTATTCATGATTTTCATCAAATGACTTAATAAAAATATTGAGCTTTCTCAAGGTTTGCTTCTAGAATTTGTGCTTGCTTGAGTCAAAAGAAGTGTAAAAGCACATTTGACTTTTGGGTCTTAGTATTGTTTCTGAGACAAAAATTATGCTCTTATTTAGGATGTTCCAGAGGGGCTTTTGTTGCAGTATTGGTACATCAGAAGTGCTGGTGGTCCGCGCTCTGTGGCTTTCTTGTGGGCATCTGTAAAGATGTTGTGTGTGCATCTTTCTTAAGTTTCTGGAGCAAGAGTGAGACACAGATGGAAGAAGAAATCAGAATTTTGACTTGGTGACTTCGCTACAGAAATATCCCATGATTTGGCAGCAGTTTTTGTTTCTGTAGTTTTGTATAAGTTCTTCTACAAACCAAATCTGAGGTTGATGTCTCTCATGCAGATAGACAGAATGTATGGCTCTGATGGTCCATCACCAGCTGGAGTATCAGCAGATCCACCTGTAATTCAGTGAATAGACAGATTTCTTGTTGACTACAGAAGTGCTCTCTTTGTGTGTATCTTGAACTACTCATTTGGGATGTGGAAGGATAATGTTCCTTTTTTTTCTGCTTTTTTTGTTTTACTGGTTAAAGGTGTAAATTCTTTAGGCTGTGCCTTACAGTGTGCATGGTCCAGCATCTTGATAGATTAGATATCAATGTGCCTGTAGACCTTAAATTTTATTGTAATGTGAATGATGGCTAAATGCAAAAAACTGTCCCACATACTTGATGGTGTAAGAAAGGCTGTGTTTAAACCTGAAATTTGCCACCTTCACCAATCACCTCTATTGCTCCTGTCTCATTGTGCCATGTTCCAAAATTTGATCATGTGTTTTCAGCAGGGTGTAGAACTATTCACTGCACAGGATGGTTGGGGTCTTCTGTCAGTAGCCACAGTTGATGTACAAAAGTCCATTGAGAGTGAATTGCAAGAGAGGAGGTAGCAGTAGTGTGGATAACACTGTTCACTGTTGCCTTGAGGCAGCTGTGTTGAATTTCTGCCTCTACCACTGAGTTTCTTGTGTTGGGACTGGGAGATTCTGTTACACCAAACCTTTGCAGCCACCCACTAATGGTGAGTGCTGCACTTGAGATACCCAGGCACAAGTTCTGAGTTTATGCAACCACAATTGTTCCACTATGGTACACAGTTGGGTGCAAAATACTGCAAAAGTGCAAGGTACATTAAAAAAAAAAACCTCAAAGTCTAGGTGATGAAAGCTGAAGATCCAAAATTAGCCAACACTTTTGGCACATCTTTTAATCTCTCTGTGTCTCTTAATCTCTGTATGCCTCTGTTTTCTGCTGTAAACTGAAGATACCAGGACCACATCAGTTTTTAATGACTCAGAAGATGAGGTTGTTAGTGTTGTGAAGCAGACACTTGGTGGCTAAATAACGGAAAAGATGATGAAGAAACTGGTAGTAAACAGAGCCAAGCAGTGAGCACAGCTCAGTTTGTGCACTGGCTTCGTTTGCATAAACACCCTTGCTTTTGGCATCCTCCGACTTCTTGCTGCTTCACCTCGCAATCTGAAAATTTAAAAGGTATTCTTAAAGCTTACTTCCCAGATTCTAAAATACCAAACTAAAAACCCAAGAAATTCCACGATATCAAGCCACAGACTTCTGTGAGTCATCGACGTGTTGGGACCTCAAGTTTTAGCGCAGGTTTCTGTTGTATGAGCTGGGCAGTGTGTGCTGGTGTGCCCTGCCTGTACCTGGCACACGGCTCTGGAGAAAGGAATTTCTCACATCAGTGAGTGTTCATCAGCACGTGTCAGAGTTTCAGTGTCAGAGTTTCATGTTGTTTCCGAGAAAGCCTCTGAAGGCAGGAGGGAATACTCACTGGTGGGAAAGGTCTCTAGAGAGGAATGCCTTTAATGTCATTTCCCAGTTGGTTTTGAGACTGTTTTAAGGCATTGCTGCTGGAAGAGGAGGTATAGTGGTCCTGCCTCCTGTCCACCTCAGATGCTTGTTCCCCATGCACGTTGCCCTTCTCACTTGTCTGTTTGCTCTCCCCATCATGTAAGAAGTAGTGGCACCCAGAGCAAGTTATGCCAGCGTCATCTGGGTTGGCTTTTTGGGCTGGGTTGGTTGTTCCCTGTTGCTGTAAACCCTTGCTGGAGCTAGAGCTAGAGCTGGTGGCTGTGGCAGACAGGGAGGGACAGTGCAGAGGCAGGGGCTGCCTTGAGCCTCTTGCTTGACTCATGGTGAAACAATGTTGTAAGCCTCTATTAGCCATCTGTGAGCAGCAGGCTTTTTTGAGCTTCTTTAATTGCTCAAAAGCAGGTCTAGATTTTCATAAGGATAACAAAAGGTGTGTCCCTGTTTCTGCTTTCTTTGCTTTGCTTTCCAGAACCCTCCTTCTGACAAATTTCTAAACTTCCCAAGGGATGTAGGTTCTTAATGGATGACTTTAGGATTTATATGGTACTGGTAAGCCAGCAGGAAACTGAACTCTGTCTCAGCTGGCACCTTAATGAAAAACAAAATAAAACACTCCCTCTAAAATTTGGTGTAGACCTTTCATCCAGAAAGAAAAAAAATTGGTCAAGATTTAAGAAATTAGAAAGGCAGTCCAGAAAACTAAACTTGATTGTAGCTGGCACTGACAGCTCTGAATATGTATTTATAGATTTTTCTATATGCATACTAAATATTGGGAAAAGAAAACTGGGATAATACAGAGAGAGTCTGCTGGATATAGACCATGGTGAAAATAGGTACTTTTAGAGGGAGTTGAAATAACATGAAGGAGGAAGGTTTTGAATGGTATTCCAGCTAACAGGATTGCAAAGAAATATCTGCAAAAATGTTGATGAAAATAAAAGAATGGAGGAAAGAAAGAGCTTAGTTCTGCTCCTTTGATTTCAGGAAAAAACAAGTTGTATTTTTGTGCGATAGAAAACCATTATAATTGCAGTTAGATATCAGGCTTAAGCTGGAAAGGAATGGTCAAGGGTAATGTCAAAAAAATTGAATTCCTATGGAAACAAAAAAAGTAACAGTGAACTGGGACTTGAAAGCTATGTATAAGTCAGTTTAGATTTCTTTCAGAACACAGTGAAGTGGAAACAGTGCACATCTTTAATTCTGCCTCACCTTTACATCTGTATCTTGTTTATTGCTAATTGAGCATGGAGTAAGAAATGCTACAGAATTTGACATTTGCTGAAGCATGAACTCCAGCGTGTTAGGAAGGTCATGAAGACGATGGTAGTTGTGAAAAGAGAAACAAAAAGTAAGATTTTGACAGTTGTTCTTTAAAGTATTTCTATTACAGCAGGCAGCTGTAATTTGGGATGAAAATAGGACCAGTCTTTTGCGGCCAAGAACAATTACATTTTCTAAGAACCAAACTTTCTTACGAGCATTTAGAAGAGTATGGCTTTTTGTTTAGTTTTCTGGGGTTTTTTAAATCCTTGCATCTCAGAATTGATATTTGGGTTTCTGTGAGTGTCTATGTAAGGTAACTTTAAATGGGTGGAGGGTGTGTGTGTTTATAAAAAACCAAAGCAACAATTGAAAAACCCAACAGCCAGCACTGATATGTAACCATCTGAAATAAACACGTAAATAGCAAAATTCCAGAGAACCTTGGTTAAAAGAGCATTCTTGCAGATTTATGGTCAACTATATCTTAAATGGCAAAGGCTTGAAAAAGGCAAAGGCTTGTGGTTTCATGTTTTCACAATTGACTTTTTAGGGCTTCAGAACTATGCAAGTTTGTCTGTTGACTCCGGTCAGTATTTTCAAACTTTGAAGTTTTCAGTCCACTGAGCTTTGCAGTTGTGGTAGTGTTACTGCTGTGTCTTACATCCAGCCCAATAAACTATCCAAGAACATTGTTACCATTTAAAAATGCCTCAGTGCAATTAATTCTCTTTAATAAAAAAGATACCAGAGGAATTTGCAAGCACAGTAACTGTTTCCTTTAAACTTGCATCTGCCAGTGTTATTATGCTTGAAAGGGCTTGTGTCCCAAACGCTTGCCTGCTGCTCCAGGTAAGGATTCCTGCCTGTGGAAAGAATTCCCAGTCCTAGCTGGGCGGACAAGCATGCAGGACCTTGGGCAGGGAGCTCAGTAACAGCACAGTTGTCTGTATGTTAGGTGGGAGCATCTGTTTGACCTAACCCTTTGCAAAATTATTGAAAAGATGAGAACTGCTTTTTTTCTAACCACGGTCAGTTGCTACCTTCAAAACAGTCTCTCATAGCCCACCTTAATGTAGTCAAGGAAACTTAGAAAAAGACTCTGTTTTGAGAGTTATGTTGCTCTGTTTCGGTTTTTAATCCAGGAATTGTTCCCTTTCATGGTGTGTATTCTGAGTTTCTTCTTACAATCCGATATTTTGATTTCAAATTGGAAACTGCTGTAAATATTTATGCTGGAAAACATAAAGGGGATTTCCTAGAGCCAGACATTTTCAGAGAGCTGGTTATACCAGTACGAAGTTCCTAGGCTGGTTCATTCTTTGGTATGTTGGACTTCTGTGTTATGAATTTTAGTTCAGTAATGGCTTATGAGATTATGGAGAGAGAAACTGGGGGTCTTAGTTGGAAAAGTAAGATTTTCCTTGCTGTGTTAAAACAGATGAATAAACTGGACTTTCCAAATCACATGTGTTGTGCAAAGTGCAATCTTTCCCACCACTTGTTTAAATGTATCATAACTCAGAATATTTACATTAAGAGGAAGGAGAGATTTTTTGGAGCCTTCAGTAAAGCATTTATGGGGGAAGTAGGGAAGCTCTAGTTCAGTAGGTGAGGCAGTGCTGTTTGTTTTTAAATAAAAGCTTTTTAAATGCCTTTAAAGCTTCTCTCAGAATGAGGCTGCTCAGACACTGCTGGCTTAGCAGTTCCTGTATGACCTTTGGTGACAGGCTGAAGAAGAAATGTCTTTGTAAGGATCCACAGGTTGTGAAAAGCAGAAGGAAGATTTTTGCTAAGGCAAAGTTGAAAGTCTCTGTACTCCAAAATTTAATCTTTGTCATACACATATGGCCAATTCAGTAAACTGGATTTAACATCTTTGATTACCAACAGAAACAGTAAGTAGAGAATGCATGTTCATATTTTAAATCCCCCTGAACTCCTGTGTGTTTAAAAGATAAGTTCCCAGCAAGCGCCCTTTGTAAATCCCAGGACAGACCTCCTGAAAATGGAAAAAGTTTGGAATGAGCTGCGGGGAGGAAAAGCAGCGGTTCTGCAGCAGCCCGTGGTGCAGTGTCGCTAAAAAACAACTGTGTGTGTGTTCCTAGTTACCTATGAAATATGTGGCTTGCTCTCTGCCAGCAGTGGTAGTCATGGAATATCCAGAGCACACCGCATGATTTCCTCTGAAATTTTTGGCCTAATTTTGGGAGCTGGGAAGTAGGGTAAGTTAATATTAAATGGCATTGTTTTTAACTACTGAGCTCTGTTAAGTCAGATGGGAGATTGCAGGCTTATTCTTACCCTAAAGGTTGCAGTGAAGGCAGAATACAGAGCCAGGAAAAAGGAAAACTGTGTATGGAAGTGGCACTTAAAATATAATTGCTATGGTGGTTTTGCTGTTCCATTACCTGTAAGGAATCTCTAGCCACTGTGTTTTTTGACAAGAAGTGCACGTCTCATACTCAGCAGATGTATGGATTTTACCTTTCTCCCTGCTTTAGGATTTCTTACAGAAAGATGTGTTTCTGTCACAGGGCCATGAAGAAAACATAATGGTGTATGTATTAATAGTGTTTAAAATACTGTATTCTATAATTTTTATTAGCAGAATACCTAATAAGCCCAAGTGTTCCTTTAATTCTCCACTGTCAAGAGGCAGAGCAAAATATGTGCATTGCACAGTCTAATGCCTTGAATTGTGAAAGAGAATTCCACTTCTCAGTGTAAGGGCAGTGCTTTTGTGGCCGAGAGGCAGATTAGGAATGGTGAAAATACTAAACTTTATTGCAGGAATGATGTAGTAGTTTTCAAACATGTCTTTATGTAGTTTACAATGAGGGCTTGCTGCATTTGTCTCAAGTATGGCATGTATTTGTTAGGAGGTGTGATAGTACCGTTTTTTGTATTAACAGTTTATGGAACATTTAATTTTGCTTTCCCCTGGTGTTTTTTTCTTTATTTTAAACAACATACATTTCCATGACAATAAAATTAGGTTTCTTTTAGAACACTGCCTACGTGTGCTATATCCAGATATATGTGTCCATTAGTATGTTCGGAATAGTGTTTTCCTTATGTGCTTTTTTTCCTTTTCTTTCTCAAAATTCTGAAATGATGATGTAACGTTTGGAGATACCAGGAGAAATTGCTGCTCTCATACCAGATGGTTTTCCTTTTTTCAGACTTACGAAATGCAACTGGTCCTTAGTGCCCTTTCAGCAAGGTCTGGTACCAGAACTGCTGCAGAACCTTGCTGCAATCCCTGTTGATGTACATGAAATCCATTGCTACAGTGGAAGAAAGCAAGCCAGTTTGTCCTCTTTGGCTACTAAAATGTGGGTCTGCTTCTCTGTTGAAAGGGTCAGTCTCTCTCTTGGACTCATTAATTAGGCTGGAATCCTATCCTAGAGTGAGAGGGCATCATACACAGATGGGGGGAACATCCCAGAGCTTGTGGGACATTTTCATAGGCACCCAGGCAGGATATGGGCTTGGCAAAATCTACATTTTAATTATTAATGTTTCCCCAGTCTCTTATGACTGACCTATATCATGCCTTTTCAAAAATAAATAAATCGCATATTCTCCTTTAAGGCTTTATTTTTAAACAGCTTTTTTTTTCTGTGATTTTTTTCCTTTTCTACCATTCTGCCAGCTAATGCAAATTTGACAAACAGTCTAGTGAGCATCTAGGAAACAGAAAAATTCATAGTGTCATCTTATTTTCCTGCCTGTTTTTTCCTCCTGTTTTTAAACCTGACAAACCTTTGATATTGAGAACATCTCACACATTTCAGTTTTCTCCTTGAACAAAGTTGTAGATACAAAAAAATGCAGTTGAAGTGTGTTCTTCAGGAATAATGTCTGGATAGTGCTTTGAGAAAGCAGAACAAGAAGTTGGCTGTAGAGAAGTCGGGTGTGAAGGATGGGAAACCTCTATGTAACATGCTCAGGAAGCAAGGACAAGTAATGGATTTTCAGTATACTTGAAAACTGACCCCATTATTTTAGGCAGTGTATCTACAAACAGCATCTTCAAGATAAAAGAGAAAGTGTGTATATGAATGCATTTCTCATAGGTCTGTATAAACACATTTGGACTGTTGCAAGTGCAAAAAAAAGGGTTAATATTGGAATATTTTCCCAACTTTTACAGTGATTTTAGCACTTTCGGTTTTTCTTTGGGCAAGGGGGAGGAGAGGGGGACAGGGCAAGAGCAGTTCTCAATTTTCCCATTTGTAGGAGATTCACATTCTAGCAGCTTTTCTTTTGAATGTTCAACATCCATGCTTTAGCAAAACACTGATGAGATTTTCCCATAGATCTCTTTAGTCAAAGGAAACTTGTGTGTGATAAGTGGGCTGATGTGCCCCACATGCCTGGCAGCCTCCTTTCTTTCATCACTTTGTAGCCTCAAGGGTAAAAGATAGATTGAAGCCATTAGAATATATTTTCCTGTGGGCCTTAGTATTGCCTGCAGTCAAGTGGTAAAATCTTATAAATGCTGCTTGTGAATTTCTGCTTTTTCAGTTTGACTGCTGAACCACGATTTGCACAGCATGGCCAGTAACAGTCCCAGCTCACCAGCACTGGCCTTCTGTGGTTGGATGAATTCATTTGTAAAAACTGTTTAAAAAATACTTGGAAACAGGTGAGAATCTGAGCATTAATTTCTTATAAGTGGGAAATATTGGCCTGAAAAGGACATAGTGGTCAGTGTTTTCCAGAGCTGAAAGTTTCTGGCTAACCACGTCGTTCTGTAAGGACATTCAGAAATATGAAATATTTTTAAATTTACTGTTACGAGGCAAAGAGAGAGAGGAGACAAAGCCTGGTGTTAAGGTAACAGGAAAGAGTTAAGGCTGATGCATGTTTATGTAGTGGTTACCTGCAAGTAAAATGCAGTTTCACATTTCTAGGAAACACTGTCCCAAAATGTGTCTCAAGCCAATGTTTTAAGTAATCGGCTTTTTCTCCAAGAGGCTTTAAAAACACAATTTTGGCAACAGTAACTAAGGCAGTATTTTACAGAAGAGCCCCCAGTAAATGGAAAGCAAGCTGGTAATCAGTTTTGATTAAGGGATCTGCATTCTGTTATTTAAATGTTTATATCCTGATTAGCATTTAGGCTGTATTTAAATATGCAATTTTATTTTAGCAAAATATGAGGCATGGAGAATGGAGATAATCTTTCAGATGCTAAATGCTGGGGATGTAAGGTAAAAAATGTGCACCCACCTCCCTCAGCCTTGTAAAGTGATACTGATGTGACTGATATTTTCACTTTAGTTGTGGGATTATGGAGTTTTGTAATCAGATATGACTAAAGGAAAAAATGCTGGTGTCACTTAAGTTGCAAAACTAAGTTTTAATTTAAGTATTAAGACTTTTGTTCATGAGCTAAATGTCTCCTGCTCCTCATTATGTTAAAGACAAAGCAAATTGAGCAAACAAAAGTTTGTAAGTTTTTTCTCAATTATTTTAAGAATTGCCAATCTATGATAGTATCTGATAATTTAAATCTGCATTTCCATTGCTTCATATATGTGTGGAGAATAGTTACTATTCCTTATGTTGCTCGTAATGTGGGTTTTTTTCCATGGAAAAGCACTGATTCTGATGACAGTTGTTAGGTACCAGAGATAGTGGTTTGCTTTGCCAACTCACTTCGGCTGCAAAGTTGATACTTCATGGCCAAAGGAGCATGCACATCTTTCTGGGTTGCAGATCCCAACATTGTGAAAAACTGACTGATTCAACAGAAAGGTTGGCCTGCCACGTAAGCATGCCATAAAAAATGAGCATCTGACAGCTCTGTGGCTTGAAATAGTGGATCTGACACAGGCATATGGAAAATTCATGCAACAGGGATACTGTATCAAAACAATTTCTGTAGAGAGGCAAAACGGAATCCTTTCCCTCCCTCCCCTCCTTTGCTTTCTCATGACTGTTTTTATGTTGTTTGCTTCTTACCCTTTGCCTTTTAAATGGTGCCTCTTTAAAACCTGACATCTTACACAAGGATTGAGCTGCTCTCAAAGAATTTTTAGGTAGAGTGATTTAACTTTTCCAGGGGAATATTCACACGGGGATAACATCAGGAAGATGGGACAGTTCTGAAAAGCCATGGCTTGTCTTCCCCTTAATGTGACTGCCTGAAAGGAAAGAAAACGTACTGTGCTCATGAGTTGGACAGGGAATTCCTGTACAGGATGACTTGACTCTTCCTTCTTCCAAAGCAAACTCAATGTCTTTCCTGTGCCTTCTGATGACACAAGCCTTTTCTCCCCTCCCCCTGCTGTTATTTCTGTTGCATTAGGTTTGATATGCTCTGTAAGGTTTCTTATTAGTCTTCTACCTGTGCTTGTAAAGCCAAGACTTCTGTTTACACAGAAGGACTTCTGTTGTTGTTGAGCTGGCAGAGGTTTTGAGGACTGGGAAGGGATAGAAAGTAAACATATGCAAGCAACAAATGGAACAATCACCCTCCTCTCATAGTGAGCAAGTCTATAACTGATATTACTGGCTTATTTTTTTCATAATTTTCTTTTTTTTTCCCCTCCCCTTCTGCTTTTCACATTTTTCACCAACTGTCATTGGGGTTTCCATATTTTTAGCTGCACTTCTTTCAACAGACCTTTGAAAATAAGATACTGCTGTTGCAACTACCACAAAGTAAAGAAGCGGAGGCACAGGAGGATTGAGACAGCTTAACCAACTAAGATGTGTAGGCACCCACTCTCTACTAAAGCCTGAGGAGCTGTTGTGCCCAAAATCCTTGCTGGATCATGCCTTGGAATGGTCAGTAAGGGTCATGCTGGGTTGGCCAAGTTGGGTCTTTCCTGGTTGGCCTGGGTAGCCGTTGTTACTGCTGACCCAGTGCTTTCCGACAGAACCCTTCCCTAAAATGTTTGAGCTCTGTGGTTCTCTTTACAAGAGCCACCCTGTCATGTATATTTGTGCCTACTGCTACAGGGTATAGATTAATGAAATGTAGATGTGTTTGTCCAGGGGCCTATGCCTTACACTGCCAGTGGGACAAGACTGAGCAGCATCACCAGCTGCCCAGTCTGCACTTTCCTCTTACGAGTTTTATCTGAGGGAAGCTCTCTGTGGTGAATGAATTACTGAAATGAAGCGCCTGAAGACACAGTTAGACTTTCATTCATCCTGAGAAGTAATTAACATCTGGATATCTTGCTGCTGAGAGTTAATTTCCTTCAGTAGTGGCCAAGTCCTTCTCTGTGTCTCTGCAACTGTGTTTGTGAATTCTCTTTGGCTGGGCTGTTGCAGTGAATATGGCAGGTATGCTGCTGAATGTGAAGAACTGTGTGTAGAGCGAGCCTGTGCAGTGGACTAGGGCACATACTCTTGATTTTGAATCACCAGCAGGTTCAGTGGAGCCTGGCCCCACTTGTGTACAGGCTGTGGAATTGTCATCTGTATGCAGCCTCTGTGAAGCAGCTGACTTCATGCCTGTGGAACTGCACTAGCCTAGGAACCATAAAACATGAATCATTGGAATGAGATCTGCATGGGAAGATAGAGGGAATAGACTTTTGGCTGCCCGGAGGGGGAGAACTTATTCTCCACTACTGTTGCCATCTGTGTGCCTAGGAGTGCTGAGGACCTTGGTGCAGTGCTGCACTGGTGAAAATCATCATGGGTTATCCTTTATATGTGTCCACGTGAGAAAAATATGTTTGGTAAATGAATTTTTAAAAGCCTGGTTTGTTCCTTCTGCTTCATATGTAAATCCCAATGTGAGAACTGCAGATCTGCTTACTTAGTGTTTAGAAGTTGTAGAGGGCTAATGATGCTGTAGCATGAGTTCATGAAGCCACACTGCTGCTTTTTGTGTCATGTCAATTTTTTTGTCATGTGCAAATCATCCAGGAGTCTGCCAACACGTGGATAAGGGGATGTCTCACTCCTGCTAAGTTGCTTCTTTGCCCCCTTGGTAAAACTGCTAGATCCACACATTGCTTAGGTTCTTTTGGTGTTCTTCCTAGCTATTCCAAATATTCATTAAAATAACAGTGCAGCTTTCTAAGTAAAAAGCTCATAGGAAAAAAAAGATGAGCTTTTTCCAGAAGCAAATCCAATCACCCCACCCATTTTCTTCAGAAACTGGAGCTGAGGAATTGCTACGGGAATGCTCTTCCAAGTCATGGTGGTTGCTTCATCCCCCTCCTAGTAACTGCACTCCTGTGGTGATGAAGTACAGAAATGCTTCCAGGCTCAGTGTCAAAATCGTCCATACAGTCACCAAAAAAAGTAGTTTGCAGTTAAGTGGATAAATATATTTTCAAAGAAAAGCTTTATCCATTACTGTCCTTATCTGACACTAACGTTGGAGCATGCAGCTGAGAGAAAGACAACAGTATTCCTGTATTCCAGCTGAGTCATCTTTGCTTCTTCCTGATTATCCCTTTCTGTTCATGATTAATGCCCATGGAAATATTTTTAGACATTATTTTATTTGTTCTTCTTTTCCTTTTTCTCAATAAAAAGTATATAGAGAGTATTTTACCTTAAAAATCGGATTAAAAGAACATATCTCAGCAACTAATACAAGAACTAGTAATCAGAAAAGCAGATTTGTGGGTTTTCATTTAATATTGATTCATTTTACATGTACTCCTGTCCTGTATTGGGCTGAGTCTTTTTCTCTGCAGAAAATGAGAAGCATGTACTCATGTCAAGAGCATAATTCATAGTTATTTTCAGCAGGTGCTGAAAACATTTGTAAATTCCAGTTTATAACTGAGCAATTCACTCTCTACTCCCTGTATGTAAACTTGTAACAGAGGATTCAATAAGGAGTTTGAGTGTATAAATGATACCCTTATTTTCAGTGTGGAATTCCCATTGAGAGGCCATGCCTAAAAATACCAAATGTTTCCACAAACAATTCCTGCACACTGCATGTTGAGTAATACAGCTACAACCAAGGGGAGAGCTTCTGCTGACAGTTTCCCAAATGAATGGAGGAGTCCAAACTGAGTTAGGTTATATATAGTTTTTATTACTTATCATAAGTTCTTACCAGAAATCCAGATGTGCTTGAATCATGCCTCACATTAATGACACAAAATGACTCTAGGTGCAGGATGAAGACTCCTTTTGTGTACCAGAGAGAGAATACTGTAACTTCCAGTTAATGACTTCAAAATATGTTACAGAATGCAAAGGAGCAAGTTAAGGCATGTAAACAGAAGTTGCCAGATTTATCAAGGTAACTACACGGTATTGAAAAGTGTGGCTTGATTTAAAGAAATAATTTTGTATCAGTGCTGCCCTTTTCTAATGGAGAGTTTCAATAAATAAATAAATATTGTAAAAAGAAAACCCCTCCCAAAAAACCCACCTCAAAACATTCTCAGTAAGTAAAAGGGAAATTCAAAAGGAAAAAGCACAAGGGAATAGAGGAACTTTACAGGGCAGGCAATGTGTCTTCTAAAATAGTAGAAAATCTTGTGTAAGGGAACCCAAGATGCTTTGGTTTTGGAATGTTTAAACATAGCATATTTTTGTGCAGTTGCTAATTTGAAATGTTAAGTTCTGCATGGAAGTTAGTAAGCTTATGAGTCTGGGTATTTCTCAGTGCTCATGTCCAGTAGGTAAATAAGCACGTTTGTGCAACATCAAAACCCTTGATTTTTCTTTTTCCTGCTCCTGCCATAGTGTATGTTCCTTGGGGAAAATCCTGGTTCAGTGATTGTGGAGTTTCATGTCAAAGTACGCTCTCTCCAGATTAAATCCCTGCAGAAGCAGGTGAGTGGCATAGGGAACCTGTTTGTTGTGACAGCATCCAGCAGGTAAAGTTTTCTTGCTTTCAGGATTTACTCATGGAGACCATTTACTCATTTATTTGGCAAAGAAATTGATTAGGGTCAGGCTGTCATTGGATTGGTTTCACCAGTATTTGTGTAAGAATGATTTAAAGTACAGCATATTACCACATTGGAAGCAATGTGGGAGAGGTCAGCAGCCCTTGTGAAGTTTTGGTCTTGATTTTTGTCACAGTTGATAAAGTTTCACCGTGAAGGTGAACAAAAGATTCTTGTGGACCTGTCAGCACTGCCCTTGGCACCCAGGTCAGGCACTGTGTCACAGAGCCCACTCAGGCCTGTAGTTTCCACTCCAACAAATCCGGTTTAAAACTGTCACTGAGCACTACTTACACCAGCAGCTGTTTTAGCCCAACATGTGGTCATGAGTAGCTGTATGTTTCACTCTGTGTATTTAAAGTCTAAGCTGTTAATAATGGTTGAACTCTTCCTAAGCTTATTTTCAGGGTTTTTTTGGCAGATTATTTTAATTATTGTCATAGACTGGGATGGGCAGCATGTTTCTTCTGTATTGTGAAGCTTCCACATAGAGACTTTTGCTTGCCTTAACTTCTGTAGAAATCCACCTTTGAGAAAAGGGTAACATTTGCACCAAATTCTCTGCTTCCTTTGGAAACACAGAAAAAGGAAAACATGTTTCCTGTTGGTGACTGTTTTAATTTGTATTTCTGTTTGCATGAGAATATATCCCAAATATAGAGAGGGATTTGTTTCAGGGTGCTGTTAACCTGAGAACTTGCAGAGGTTTTTTTTTTGTTTTTTTATTCCCGGCTGTAGGATTATGTTCACTGTTTCCCCAATTTTGAATCTAATTTCTAAACATTATGGGGATTGTAATGTAGTCATCTCCATGAAATGTCATATTGTGAACACTTCCAGGGTTTTTTGGGTTGTTTTTTTACCTGTGTCTTGTCTAGGCTGGGTATGAGTGGGGCTGTTCAGCTGGAGGCACTGGTGGTTGTGTTGGGCATGGTCAGGTACCTTTTAGTCTTTGATCACTCTAGTTGTTAATGGTACTGGGTGTATTCTTGTAAAACTTCCTGGAAATAGCCAAATATTTGTACTTTGGTTTTTGTTTTGTTGGTTTTTTGGTGAGGGTTTTTGGTTGGGGTTTTTTTGTTTGTTTGTTTTTTGTCTGTTTTTGGTTTTTTTTGTTTTTGTTTTTGGTTTTGTTTTGTTTTGTTTTTGGTAGAGATAGTAAAGATGCTGATGGGCATTTCTTTGTTCCTAAGGCAAGCACAGTATTGATACAGAAGTGTTTTCTCTTTTCTCTTGGAACATCAGAATTGAGTCTGGTTTTTCTGTATGCATACTTAATCCTTCCAGGCTTGTAATAGTCTCTGGAATTCCCACAGTTTCTGAAGCTGAGCTCACACCTAGTGGCTGCACAGCCCAGGTCATATATGTACATATGTGGGGGAAAGGAAAAGGGGACAGGGAACTGAGGTAGAACAAGGAGTTATGGAGGAATCAGAACTATGTAATTTACATATGGAAAGTGTCTGTCTAGTTATGAAAGAAACTTTCTTAGATGTTTCCTCAAACTTACTTTTTTCTGTTTGCCTGAAGTAAAGATATTAGAGAGAGATATGACATTACAAGAGGCTGTGGTGGAGATTCTCATAGGAGTATAGATTTTCCTGTTCCAGAGAAGATTGTTTTTTAAATTATTTATATGCTCTGAAAATACGTAG
This sequence comes from Hylia prasina, assembly GCA_013397195.1. Taxonomy (NCBI): domain Eukaryota; kingdom Metazoa; phylum Chordata; class Aves; order Passeriformes; family Sylviidae; genus Hylia; species Hylia prasina. The sequence goes on along the minus strand of VYXD01012565.1, from coordinate 782,934 downwards.
AAGAAGGGGTAAGAACAAGGATAGATAGTTGGTGCAAAAAACACCCAACAAAATTAGATCCAGATGGAGGAAGTGGGATCTATGTTCTTGAGCTGTGCAGATTGTCCCACATTTATTCCTCTTTCCCATTATTTTCAGCACAATGTGAGGAACTATATGCTATATTTATGTATTGGAACTGAGAGTGAGAAGGTAGTAATGAGTGTGTTGTCAGCATGTTGTGCTTTCTTTAATTTACAGCATCATCACTGTGCTGTGCTGCCATAAAGGAGAGAATATAGCCTTTGTCCCCGCTCGGCGCTAGCGGAACCGAGAGCAATGCACGCGGTTGGCAAGGGCTGCGACAACAGAGTCCCCATTCATCACTGCCATCAGGGCAGTTTGGTTTAGCTGTGTTACGTAAGCCATCCGTGGTATAACTCAGGACATTGCACAGAATAATATTGGGCATGGATATCCAGCTGTTGTGCGAGATATTGAGCAGGGAATAAAGGTACCTTATTGCAGTCGGGGGCTGGGGCACGCCTTCAGAAGCTCATTGAATTGAAGTATTGCGACCCATTCCCTCAGTAACCATCACGTGACAAGTGCTAGAAGCAGTATTGAGCTACTGCACTAGACCTCCTTCTTGCACAAAAAATACTCAGTTTTACCCTGTATGAACCTAATGCCAGTCCGTGTGATTTTGTGACCAGAGTGGTAAGGGAAAGCTTTTTCTGAAAATACTGCATGACTTACCAACTTCATGCTGTAAGGGTTATGCAGGGCTGTAGGAACTATAAAACACATATTTTTGTCATTGAGCTCTGAAAAGTTACTGCCATTAGCTATTCGGCTTCCTGAAGGTAAATCTACCTGCCTTTTGTAGTTAATATTCTGCCCAAGATTATGCAAAATAATATTATTAACTAGAATGTCTTGGCTTATCATGGAAAGAAGGAGAAGAGCTGGAATACATCAGAAGTTGGCAATGGTAAAAATACTGCCTTGCCATCCCGAATATTATCTGATGAAGTAAGATGCTGTATAAAATTCTCTTCAATTAAAGTGATGGGTCCCAGTGTGTGACCAGGGATTCCACACCAGTGTTTTTTGGAGGGCTAAATAAGTGCAATCAGATGTTTCCCAGAGTCACGGATTGTCTTCGCCTTTGTTTTGTCTGCCCTGTGCCAGGCAGGTACTGGACATTGCCTCCTTGGCAAAAAGTCTTGATTTTCCTGGCATTTGATAGCACTGCTCCTCAGTGTGACCTTGCAAAGTGACTAGAGATGCTGGAGAAACTTCAGGCAAAAACTAGTTTTGTTTCAGCCTGGTGGTGGTTTAAGTCCTTGATTACCGAGTTAGTGCAAACAAAAAAATGTAAAACATAAACCAAGTTACACAAAGAATGTTGCTATATATTCTGTTCAACCTGTTTCTCTACGATTTTGGCCAAGTTGCTTTATAACTACAAAAATCTGAGAATCCAGCTCTGCATAGGTGTCTTTTGCCTTTATTATGTCCCTTTCTAAGGGGAAATCTTTCCTAGAATTAAAGAAAGAAAATGTCAGATCATGTTTCTGTTGAATTTTTTTAAGCTCCTTTTTTCTCGTTTGTCTTCAGTTGTGTGGCGGCCAAAATGCTGATCCTGTCATAACCTTAGGTCTTATTTGGGAACAGGTCCTGATGCTGAAGAGCATCCTTAAAATTCCTGTCTTTTACCTTATAATAATTTACTTACATCATGCACTAGAAGCACTTTATTGAATCGTGTAGCACTTTGTTTTCTAGAGCAATAACACTTTATTGTGATTATGTATGACATTAACATGAACTATTACTTTTACTTGGGTACCAAACCTGATGTATTTAATCAGTGGCAGACTTGGGCTTGTGGGGTGATGCTTCGAATAATCTTCAGATGCTAGCCTGTTGTACAGTTAGTAATTTTTGAGGGTTCTGGTCATCACAGTGATGAATTACTGAAAATAATTGGAGAGTCTATTGTAACTACAAATTTTGCTATTCCTAAATATATATGGGCAGGAAGTGCTTATAAAAATTCTAGGTAAGTTTTCATGGTTTGGGGGCCTTCTTTCACTTGACTATAAAATTAAAAATAACCAGCTGAATCATTTTATTAGAAGGCAGCATCCATTACTTACATGTAGAACCACATCTCCTGTAGCTGGGCCATGCAAAAAAACCCCATTTCATTTTGTTTGGGTTTTTTGCATTTGAAATTAAGTTGAATTTAAAGGATGTATAAATGTAAAGTTGGGGAATATTCCAGTTTTGGAACAAAACCAAGTGCTCTGTGTCTGTTCAAATTTACCTATTTTTTAAGATAGAATACTTAATCAAGAATAGCTCCTAGCTGTGCCTAGCTAGGCTTTGAGTGTACAAATGCTCTCTGTGTCTTATTTGGGTTCCTAAGGAGGCAATGCCCAAGTGTTATTTAAGTATTGGGTTTCAAGCTGAATGTTTCTCTCTGTGTGTTTTGCAAGCACCTAAAATTACTGTAACTGAGAGAAGGGGAAAAAGTGTAGTTTGTGCTTTTGATAACAATATGTATGTAATCAGCACCTCCTGGTTAATGAATTAGTTGGCTGTTTCTTTCATACAGCAGTAGATGGGAAAACTGCTGGGATAATCAGCAAGTATTGGCAGAGGGATTCAGCAATGTGTATATCAGTTAATATTTCCTTTAAATAGTTTTCAAGTAAACTAGATGAAAATTTTGGATGGGCCCCCTATGTGTCTAAATATTTTTCAGGAGCTGAGGCAAATAAAATATTATAAACGTGCCATATTTAATTCCTTTCTTAAACCTCAAGGGACCACACAGAATGGTTTTATTCCCCTTTCACAGTGCAATCACAGTTTGCAGAATAAACTCCTAATTTTGAATTTGAAACATTGAACATAATTGAAGGTTTTGCATGCTTTTTTCTTGTAACCCAGAAAAGCCTCCTTTTAATGTCAATATAAATAGCTTTTTCTTCTTAAATGGTGATAAGAATATGTTCTTTCAACAGATATCTTTTGCGATTCAGTGTATTAAATACCTTAGGCTCAACCACGCATGCAGAAGCCCTGTTAAAATCTAGAGTTCACTGCTTAGAGTCATCCCAGAACACAAGTCTTAAGAAATAGATGCATCAGCAGAGAATAAATTTACCTTTGGTGATGGCTACCAAATGTGCCCTCAGCAGTGTTATGTTCCAGCACCTAGACTTGTCTTTAAACATCGTCTTTTACCAGGTGGACTGACAACCAACCAAAGTGGTAACAGGTCCATTCCCTGAGACAAAAAGGGAGGGCAGTGTGTGGATGACCACCAAGTGATGGCCATCTCTTCCTCACGGTGAGAGGAGCAGCTGCACAGAACAGTTGTGGTTGAGGGGAGGCTCTGGCTTCAGCCTCGCTCCGGTGTCTGTCTCCCCAGCCCCGTGATGTTCTTCTACACAGATCTGCTTGCGACTAGCCCCACGCTCTGGGAGTGAAGCCTGGTGAGGAAGGGAATCAAACAGCTCCTAGGACAGGCTGGAATTGAGTACTGCAGGGGGAACAGCCCTCTGGAGGGAGTGTTTGCAGGGGATGTTTGACATCAGCTTCCTCTTGTTGTCTGCATTTAAACAGATACTTCTGCTGATGGAGGGGATTTGGGGGCTTTTTGAGGGTACTCTGGGTTTTTTGGTTTGGTTTCATTTTGGCTTATTTTACAGAACCAGCAGTGTCTTTTTGTTTAAATGAAAAATGCTGTAAGCTTAAGATAAGATTCTTTCATCTTGGCTATAACAAAACAGTAAGCCAAACAGACGGCTTGGAATGGGTGTGTTTTTTCCAACTAGCAAGCCTCGTTGCTAGCACAGTGGTTTTGTAAAGATTATTTGCTGTACATGAATGTGAGGTACAGATTCCTTTCTCAGTGATGGTAGCTGCCACCCAAGGACACCAGTGTTGGGGAGGAGCAGGGACTTTTTTTGGGCTTGGACCTAAGCCAGGTGCCATGTAGGGAGGCTGATCCCTGTCCAAGCAGGGAGCCAGACTTCATGAAGTGCAGAAGGCTTTTGCTGGCTGTGGCTCTTGGGAGGATCCAAGACCTCAATTGCTTCATGTGTGAAGGTAATTTAAATAGTTTCAATCTGACCTTGGGGATCACTGTGCTACTTTCTGCTGGGTGGTAGTGACCAGGTCTCAGTGTGTTCTGGTGATTTGGTGTGACCACTTTCCTTCTCTACTTTATTGGTGAACCACTGACAACTCATTATTTTCTGTTTAACAACCTTACTGTCCTTCTTCAAGCGGTTTGGTAGGAATTAAATTACAACAGTATTTTCATCAAATGTCCAGCAAAAGTAAGTTCTGGAAGGACTCAGAATTGTGGGAAGGTGTTTTGCAAATGTCATTTTCTAGTACAATACAACAGGAAGAAACCATGGTATGTATTTTGCATTTAGAAATAAGACCAATTTAAGCTACAAATAATTGCAGAAGTTGAGATCACCAAGATAGAAAAAATGATCCACACAAATGACTTAAAATTTTGCGTCTGACTGTTTGTACTTTTCTCATGTCTAAAGACTGCCAAATTCTAGATGCTGTCTTTCCTGGGAACTAACCAATGCTCTCTGGCATGATTTTCACTTCCCCTTATGTCTATATTTGAAAAAGCATATGTGTAGTCCCTAAATGAATATAGTGGTTAACAAGCTATGGATGACAACCCACAAAACATATTTCCTAAAGCAAGTTTCATACTGCTTAATGGAAAACAAATACCAGAATGACTAAACCAGGGATATTGCTATACATGCATATATTTCATGTATGAGAAAAGTTGAAGAGAAAAAGCTCCTTCTGAGTTTTTCTTGGGCACGCTTCTTCCTGCTGGAGTTAAGTTACTGTAACTATGGGGGCAGAACTCGGTTCTTCCGTACATATTTAAGTTTTCACTGGTAGGGCAGGACATGCTATATGGCAGAAACAACTAGTTACTGTCATTACATGAGTAACAGCTTCGTCCTTCTTAGCTCCTAAGGAAGGAATCATCCTTTACATCCTTAGGAAGTAAAGCCAGCAGTGTCCCCCTAAAGCAGCACTGTTAAGTCATTCTGTAGCAAACAGTGTCTCTGCTGTTCCTAAAAGAAAAGAGACCATGCAGAGTTTTCAAGCCATCTATGATTTGTCTTGTCAGCAAGCAACAGGATGTACGTGTTGCTGGAGAGGCTTGGGGAAGGACTGCAGTGTGTGGGGAAAACCCCTCCTTGCAGGCACTGCATCACCCTGGCTGAGGGGTGACCTTGGGGGCAGGTAGGGAACAGCCAGTGCCTGGGATAGAGCAGACTTTTCTGCATTTTTCAACAGCAGATTGCCACAGGTGCATGGAGCTCTTGCTGCTCAGTCCAGGTAGCACTGAATTTGGAAGTTCATTCAGGTAGCAACTGCTGGCTTGAACATAGCATGAAATTAGAGGTTTTGTTACAAAACACTAAAGCTGAGTAGTGTTCTTAACCTTGGATGCTCAAGTCTTCAGCCATAGCTTCCCGAATCTTGCTCACTCTATTATTTCTTTAACCTTGGATGCTCAAGTCCTCAGCCATAGCTTCCCGAATCTTGCTCACTCTATTATTTCTTTAACCTTGGATGCTCAAGTCCTCAGCCATAGCTTCCCGAATCTTGCTCACTCTATTATTTCTTTTTTTTAAATTTAAAAGTAACTTAAAGTGTATTTATTTGCCTTCTTTCATCTGGTGACTCACATTAGTTTCTTCCACATGACTGCTCTGCTGAGAAGGTTAGGAACCTAAGAAGTAAAACTGAGATTTCTGTAACTTTCTGCTTCCTCTATCAAATCCCTTAAGAAATTATCAAACACTGGCAAAGGTTTATGATGTCATTAGAGCCTTTTATAACTGCCTAATGCTCCAAGTAGAAGAAACTTGGTTATAACATGTTGTGTAACCAAGCACACTGGTCTTCAAAAACAGAACTTAAAGCCCATTTTTTTCAAATTACCTTTCCGATGCCTATATAAATACAGTAAGTTCTGGTGAAATCAGTGGAAGTTCTTAAATGGGCAGCACTTTCTCTGATATGAACTGCAGCTTTGTTTTCTTGTTTTTTTTCCCTAATTTTTGTCCTTACTTTCCAAATAGTTCTAATAGTTGCTGATACTTGTGCCCTTGGTATTTAGAAAAAAGGAGGTAACTTCCATATTAGTTACCTGCTTTTTGTAAAGCAGCTGTTGTAGAATGTTGACCCTTCTTCCAGGATTTAGTCCATAAAGTGTTTAAGAAAACAGCCTTGCACATGCATGACCATCTAAGGTTGTTTTTTGGGGTTTTTTTTTAGTTAACTGCTGTGGGAAACAGTGGTTTTCTGATGAACTTTATACAAACCAAGAAGTGGCCTTTCTCATTTGCTGTAGGTGAACTTGCTGGAGCAGGGATGTTGGACCAGTCCCTTAGAACCCCAGCCATTCTGTGATTTCAAAATGAGTTGAGGAGTGGCTGCTGGGTACTTTCCAAATGAGTGCAGCATGACATCTGTGGCCCACAGGAACCTCACTCAGGCCAGCTGTTGGTACCTTGTCAGTGAAGCCAGATCTGCCATGCTCTTGCATGAGGCTTTTGCTTCTTCAGAAAAAAAGGGAGGATGAATAGAAGTATAAAATAAACTTTCTTTTTATTTTCCTTGAAGTTCAGAGAACATGTGCTTTATTTATATATATATAAACAGAGAAACAAAGCCCAGAATTCCAACAATCCTAATGCATGTGTAGGGGAGAGAAATACACCTTTCAGATAAACACCCTTGGTCCTGGCTGTACCACCTAAGTGTCTGCCCAGTAATGATTCTGATAAATTGTTTGTTAAAGGCTGCTGTAGTTAAACTCAACAGTTGCTTTGCATGAGGTGTGACTCCACAACAAGCTGCTGAAACTTAGTTATGCATGTGCTGTGGACAAGGCTGTGCTAAGGCAAGCATGTGTTAGTATATTAGTAATGTTGTTACCAAGGTCTTCTGCTCTGCCCGGATTGTTTTCTCGGAGAACTTCAGTTTTTAATAAACTGCCGATTTCTGTGTTGTGGTAGAAGGAAAAGCCAAAGGAACTGAGATCTTCACCCAGACTGCAGTCCTGTCGATTTTCACCAAAAATCACAATTTAGAATGTTTTTAATGGGACCTTTGACAAAGGTTAATGGCTTTAAACTGACAGGGTGGGTTTAAATTCATATTAGCAGGGAAAAATAACTTCTCTGACTGAACCCAAACTTGTAGCTGTAGTTACATCACGGTGAGATGGGAGATGCAACTTGTTTGGACAGCTAATGGCTGGTCAGTGCTTATAATCAAATGAGCAAGACTCCTGTTTTTTTGAGGGATGATGTAAATAAGTAAAATAGTTTTTAGCCCCAAACCACTAGTAATCTGTGCAGACAGAATACATAAGAGGGGAAGAAGCTATGTACTTTATGTAGAGGCAGGGTGCAGGAAAGGCTGATGTCCTCAACTAGTATGCATTGTGCTGGTAAGGTATAAAGAAGTGAAAGGTAGTGTTGCAGTAGACTTTTTCCCTTTCTCATTTCTAGACCTCTTAGCAGCTAACTACAAACCCCTGATATTATTTTCTCTGTAGCTGACTGGAAGGATGCTGGTGTTTTTGTGTAGTTCAGGTGACTTGCAGAAGTCCACGTGGCTACATCACCTTTCATCATTCTGCCTTAGCCTTGCTGTTGATGGGCAGGCTGTGCTTGGCCTTCACCCAGGACCACCAGGGACAGCAAGACTGAAGTCTCTCTTGTTTCTTTAAAATATTTTAAAATAAAGAGACTGCTCCTCTCACAGGCCTCACTGGGCGTTTAGTGCTGGGCAAAGGGCAAGGCAGTTTGCTTGCATGCAGAACCACAGGGCTGAACTGTGTGCCCAAGGAATGATCTAACCTGCTTACCCTGAGACACGGTTGGCAAAGTCATTTCTGTCAGCAACTAGCATCTCTACAGAACATATAGATATATGTTCTCATCCTAATAAAAAGATACAATATGTATCGTATATGATGTCTGTCTACATATATATAGATAGATAGATACAAACATATATGTATAAAATCTATTCATGTGCTTTTCTTTCCGTCAGAAAGCTTTTCTCACTGTCTTAGTAAAGTCATTCCTCTTTAAATTTGAAAATACATTCATTTCCTCTTTGCATCTTCCATCTGAACAATTGAAGACTGTTACCTTCTCTGCCTTCAGTTTCATTCTGTTTAGATTAGATACTTAATTTATCCTTTCTACTCTTCTCTGAATATCTTCCGACTTGTCCCCATATTTCATGGAGAGCAGCAGTAAAACTTGACCAAAATGTTCCTGTTGACATCTAGTAATGGTGAGTACAGCAGAAGGCTTTCTTCACAGACCTCTCTTGCTGTCCCAGCACGTTTGCTTTTTTGCAAGAGTGTGATATTGTTGATGCTTATCTAGCTTATTGTGTGCTGTAACCTCTAGCTCTCTTCCACAGAACTCCTGCCTAACCCGAGAAAGTGCAAGTTGGGTGGTCGATGAAAGATAGAAACCTGGTTGTGAGGCTGGCCTGGCATAGTGACATGGAAAAAGGGGTAACAATGGCTTAGAGGAAAACTACCTGATTAAATACCTGAGTAAACCTTTCACTGAAAAAAAGGACAAAACATGGAATATTTTTTCGACAGTTACTAACGCAGATGCCAAAGGGATTTTAGCATAAAATGTGCTGAAGTTTAGTTTGGGTATCAAGGTTATAAAGTGTTTGAGGCTAGGAGATTGCCAAAGAAATGTTTTGCTTGTATATGCAAGACAGTGTTCTTAATACTATTAACACTAACATTTGCCTGTTTGCTCTGGTGCCTGCTGAAGTCTGTCACTTTGCAGCCCAAGCTGCTTTTCTGTGTTACCTTTTCATCTTCCTTGTGGAAAAAAAATTCAGCTCCAAGTGATTTTTGTATTAAATAAATTCAGTTGGGTTTGTGTGTATGCGTTTTCTTCTAACAGGAGTAATTCTGTATGTTTCAAGAAGTGGTACTTTAGATTTTTTATGATCTTTTTATCCCACATGTGGAAGAGCAGTGTTGCCTTGCAGTGTCTGGAATGGGAACCTATGCAGACCAGCTCCCATGAAGGTTTTGGTTATTTAGAATGTTCTACACATGCACAGTGAGTTCTTTCTTTCTGAAAAGAGGGGAAATCCTCACTCATTGAAACAATTTGTCTTCCAGATTGGACAAAAAAAACATGGGTTTTTGTAGTGGGCTAAAATCCTGCAAAATTTCAGCACTGTATTTTTTCCAGTAATCCCAAGATTGTTTGTTCAGCTGCTTTCATTCAGTGTAGCACTTAATGAGAGTATTTTTTAAAAAGAGAGGTGGTTAGAGCACGGAACTTTCTTTTTTTTAAAGTTCTTTGACATATACTTGTTCTTTGATACTCCTTTCCACATTCACATTGTGTGTGTGTGTAAAGGAGCGTGTGAGAGGCACTCCCGGGAGGGATGTCAGCAATCTGTGCTCCTGAGTCAGCAGAAGTTGCTGGAGACGGGAGAGAAGAGAGAAGTGTAGTAACTGCTGCCGCGAATGCCGCGCTCCGCGTTGTGTTGCCTGATCCCGATTATGGGTCTTAAGCCCCTACTGACAGCCGCAATCCCCTTGTTTATGAATCTGTTTCTAAATGCTTTCTTTCCGAGAGTCACACAGCTGTGACTGCGCCCTGATTCGTTTCGACATTTCCTCATTAGCCTGAAGGGAACTCTCTAAAACCTGCTACCCCACGCTGCTTCCATCCTCAGCAGGAAAGGGGATGGTTTCGCAGTCCTGTGCAAGGACCAGAGGCTGGGGTGGATTTGGGAGCCAGGAAGGAAGGGTGCTCCATGGTGGCTGCTAAATCATGTTGTTAAATATCAGCTACATTGTTTCAAAATTTCTGATCCAACTATTACTGACTTGGTTAAGGACTGGATTGAAATAATATGGGACTCTGGGAACTTTATATGCCCTTAGGTCTTTCACCTTGGGCTACTTCAAACCAGAATGGCAAAAATAGAATTGAAATATATTGTTCAATTTAGTGTACCTTCCACCCATGATGTGGTCTGGGTTAGGGGGTTGCAGTTGCTTTTTTGTTTTGTTTTGTGCTTTTAAGTAGCTAACCACCTGAATCCACAAACCACACTTAATAATCCTACTTTGCTTCTGTCCTTGAGCATGTGCACTGCTACAAAAGGGACAGTCACCTGTAGAATTGACCTGTGCTTCATCTTTCAAGGCCTGCACATTGATGACTACATTATTTGCTGTTTAGCATGTTCTGTGATCAGTGCTAAAATTTAAAATGCACAGTTTGCAGAAATGCTGAGTAACTACTGTTTCCATGTTATTTTGTTCTAAATAATTCAAAAAGATGCTTATACAAAGCTGTGGGCGCTCTCCTACATAATTAATACTACAACAAAACCATGGCAGCATGAAAATGAATAGTCAAAAAGAAGCTCTTTCTGCTACCTAGAGAGAAAATTCTGTCCTACCTTTTTATTGCTCTGGAAAGGTCTCTACACCACCAGTTTAAAATAGATAGCTTTTGCTTAAGTCCTGCAGTTGAAATTTAAGGAAGGGTAAAAAGAACAGGAGCAAAGATCTGACATTCCCCATGAGAGCTCAAAGGAAGAAGCAGTGGATGCAAAGTGAAATCAAATCTCTGCTCTCAGGAAGGCGGGATCTGTGTCCATTGGTTTTCATAAAGATACAGTAGGGTTTGAGCCATGGGTGGAGCTGGGTGCAATAAGGCAAGTCTTGGGGTCACCCCAGCAAGTAAGCCACCAACTTGTCCTGAATTTTTTTGTAGAAGAACCCAACATGAGCTCCCAAGTGAGGCTGAATTGTGATTTTTTTTGACTGGTACACAAAATACTTTTGATGCTGAAAGTTAACAATGATTCCTCTGTAGTAATCCCTTTTGAAGTAGACAGTCCTATAGCTACAAGAAAACACTACATGGAGGGGTAAATTCTTCTTTCAAATCTGTATTTTATATATAATTGTCTTATGAATCTTTTTTTAAACAATATACATTAACAGGAATATTTACATAAGAAAAGGAAATAGAATTTTGAACTATTCAATTGAATATGTAAGTATCCCTGCCCTTGCTTGATTTCTTTTTCTTCAACTAATCAGCAGCCTTTGGCATTTCACACCCTTCTTACAGTAATTTTCAGTAATTTCTTCCTGAGTGCTGATACTTAAGTTTCTCAGAAAGCTTTTACATCCATATTCACTTGTCAGAAACTGTTCGGCTGCTTTTTTGAACTCCCAATCTTAATTCCTATCACAACTATGTCACTTCTTTTTTTTTGTTAGAAAACCACTGGTGTTCTTGGCTGTGGCTGTGCTGCCATACCCAGCAGCCTCATGGCAGCCTGTAGCTCTTTCCCAGGCTGCTCTGAGAACGCCAGTGATGTTGCTGGTTGCCTCTCCTGAACCAAGTTCAGCACCGAGCACAAGGGAAACACCCAGGCCCTGCAAACGCAGCCGCCTTGGGCCCGTCACAGGCCTCATGTCATGCAGTGCTCTTGTTGGTTATTAAAGACATCCATGCTCTCACGTTGGCAGCCTGCCAGACCTATCTTCTTCCAGCTGAGCCTCAAGGCTTATTATTGTATCAGAGCTCAAGAGAGACATGCCTGCCCTCACCATATGCTGATGGTGTCAGTCTGATGGGTGATGTGGGGTAACTGGCCACTCTTGATTGCGTATGTTGTGCCTGTCTTAAGGGCACCAGTAGATCCTAGCTCAGAGGAGCAATGCCTGTGGCTGCCACTGGGCAATGGGATTGAAACCTCAGCCTGATGACAGTCAGAAGAGGTACTGTTTGCTGCGTCCCCACAGCTGGGCCTGTGATGGTGATACACCAAGAACTGGTAATGAATCCTGTGAGTCATTCCATCGCTGCTTGACATCTCCATTTCCTATACCTTAGTGCTGAGAGGGAGCCCAATCACTACCCCCAGTGACTCCTTCCTTCTTCACCTTCGTTCTCTGCCTCTGTGTGGTCTGGGCAGGCAAGACACTTCTTGTAGGAAAGCACCTTGATTTGGACCACCACACTGAAATCTATCCTGGAGAACCAGCATTAGCACAGAGTGAAAGCCATTCTGTCATCATCTTCCATGAAGTAACCGCAAAGTTGTGTCATAGAAAAGGTGTGGTTCTGATCACCACTGCAGAACATGCTGTGTGACAGACAGCCTTGCTTAGAGGTCTGTATTTTAGGGACTGTGTTGAGTCATACAGTTGATAATCTAAATGTAAATAATAGTTGATGCATGTTAAAATTTGAATTTCAATAGGTGGCGGTTTCTGGACTTGAACAAATGAATTATTTTTTTCACGTAATGCTGTAACGTGCTTACTGGCTTTGACAAAAAGTGTTTCCCCTGATACAGAGATAGCAGATAATAATAATAAGCAAGCAGACAAGGTTATGCAGCAAGGGGGTATTTTAATCATCTTTGTTTTGGAGAAGACAGGCCAGAGTGAGGTACCTCTTAGAAACAATCTACTTCACTGATACTTTGCTTCAACAGATTGACATCATCTCAGGAAAGAAAATAACTGTTTGCTATTCCTGTCATAGACTTCTTTCAATCACTGCGACAGATGTTCCAAGCATGTTGTTCCTCTCTTAGGTTTCTTTAGTAGTAAAAATACTGCAGTCTAAATATAGTTTAAATTGGTTGAGGTACCTTGTTTGAATATGATTCAAAATTGCATTACACCTGGTTTAAATCAGAGTGGAAATCATTGGACAAAATCAGAGTGTAAAACGGAGGACAAAACCATTGGAAAGTCCAGTTAAGATAATTTCAAGCCCAGGTAGGAATTTTTATTCAGTCATATTTAAAGTGAAATGCTATCTTTTTCTAATATATCTTGCAATCTGATTTAGGATGAACCTGGATAACATAGTGAACTTCCCTCTCCCTGCTCATTATTTGGAATTACCTTGGGCAAAAAATGGGAAAAATACTTAGTTAAATAGTTCTCTTTTCCTGTGTCTGCAGTGTTGTCTTTTGTGGCAGCTGAATTTTCCACACCAGGAATATGCAGATTCTGTTATCCTTAATCTTCAATGAAATGGAGTTTCACATTCACGAACAATTGAGGTGGCTAAGATTAGAGAGAGAACCAGTACACATGCACAAGGTACCCATTATTCCTTTGGGGACTTTAGAAGCTGAGAAGTCTACAGTCCTTAAAACCCCTCCCTTTCCTCTGCCAGTGAGTTCCAGTTCAAAGCCCTTCTCTGTTATCTTTCCTGCTCACTTGCTTCTGGGATACCTAACAGGATGATGCAGGCTGAGTTCTGCTGAACTTGTTGGTGGTAAATAGCTCCTCCTTTTCATTCTCCCACTCATTTTGTACCTAGACGCTTGGTTGCTGCTCGTGTGGCCCACGTTTTGAGACCACTGGGTTGGGAGCACAGCTTCCTGCCTGGAACTGGGTTGTGGTGGTGTGATAGTAACTGCACTGGTGTGCATCCCTTCCAAGTGCGATTCCAGTCAGTGATGTTGATCAGGAGAATGCCCTTGTTTGGATACTGGCTGGCTGGAGCTTTCTGCTCCCTCTTGCTGACACGTATACAGATGAAGTTGCTAAATTGCAGTGTCTGGGACAAGGTGCTCTTTTGTTTCCAAAAATGATGAGTAAAGCAACAAAGTTCAAGGTTTATTTCATCACTTGGACTTTTACTCCAGTGATAGAGACTGGGAGTCCAGCTTTAGAAAATTGAGATCCTCAGTTTGTAATCTGTTCTTGTTTCATTGCTAGTTAACTTTATTTAACAGATTGTTAAAATAGTCCTCCAAGAAGGAAGTAAATGTAGGGAGTTACAGGTGCAGTGATCTCCAGTGCCTAATGACACTGACGGCATCCTTCATTTTGTGCTTATTTTGGGGAGAGGAAAGAGAAGCTTATGTGGTAATCACATACTGCCAGGTCATTGCAGGGAATCTGGTGCCAGCAGTAACTCTCTTCAAGGTCCTACTTCTGTGGGAAAATTCACAGGTGATTAACTTGAGCATCTAATTTTGAGCCTTCACAGAGGAGAGGGGTTCAAGTATGATTTGTCTTGAAGCCATTTGGGCCCCACTGTGATATCACGTAAGGAGACATTTTCTTCTAGATTTGGTTTACAGATTTGGAGTTGGGATCATTCATATTGATCTGTCTTTGGTTTTAAGCTTTGTGCAACAGTGAAGGTTGTAGATGTTTACTTACTAATTTCATCATCATACTTGTTTTGATTTAGTGCCCATAGGTATTTAAGCTGTGAGAACTGTGAGAAAGACTTTAACATCTAATTTTTACCCTTTTTGTTCTTATAATTAAACAGAAATCCTACGGCACTCACCCAAGGAGTCACTATGTAAAGTTCATGGGTAATTTCACTATCCATGGACAGCTGAATGCACTTTCGGGGATTTTTTGCAGCATGATCGTGGCCTTCTCTTAATTGTTTCTATGACAATTTTATATTCAGTTGGGTTTAGAATGAAAGAACAAAAGGATTCTTCAGCATTCAAACAGGCTGCCTAGGGAGTGGTTTAGTCATCATCCCTGGAGATACTTAAAAGATGTGTTATACATGGCAGTTAGGGACATAGTTCAGTGGTGGACTTGTCAGCACTGTGTTAGTGGTTGGACTCGATGATCTTAGAGGTATTTCTAATCTAAATGACTAAATGGTTCTAAGATCCAACCTACTACTTCTTGAGTTTGCTTTCCTGTTTGAAGGGCTGAGTGAGGCACATTAGGACAGTTGTGGTATCCGGATTTCAAACTTCATCTCTTTTGTCCAGCTTCCATGCCAAGTATAGGAACATGGTGAGACCTTTAGTTCTTGAGAGGTATATTGGTTATTTAGGGACAGACATTTGAGATTATTCTTCATTTCTTTGTCCTTTTTTGTTTATAATAACAAGGTTTCCAGGAAGAAGATACTGCCTTTAGCTCAGGATTTAGCAGGGCAAATTACTTCAAGTGAGAAGTTTCTTGGAGGCGAATGTAGCAGAAGGGTTGCTGCCTGCCTATAGCATTTGGATATACCTAATAAGGATGGGAAACACCCTGACCTTAAAGTAACCTTCTGCCCTCCTACTTTGCCATCTGTCTCAAGACCTGCAAAAGATTTGACTGCTTCTCACAAGATCTTCTACCAAAGTTGTCTGCCAGAAAGGGAAAAAGAAGAGTTATATAACAGTGTTTTCCTCCGAAACTGCGTTAAGGAATTCAACCTTACTGATTTTAGTTCCAGTAGAAGTCTAAAACTGGCACAAATGTTTTCCAAGGTCCCTTTTTCTGTGTGTATAAAGAAGGTAAATGAAACAATAATTTAGTACGTGGGGTAGAATATTCCTAAATAGCAGCAAAGGAGAATGGTTCTTGGGAAGAACTACTAATTCACTAGTTAGTGAGCTTTCCTTACTCCATCAGGGGATACAATTGCTCTGTCAGGAATTAACAGTGGAGAGCTTGGAGGAGAGGAAATGCACTGTGATAAAGAAATGGAACCCATTTTAGATTTGTTACCTTCCTGTTGAACATTAATGAACTGCAGCGGTTGTATGTAAGGTTTGTGGCTTGTTACATATGCTTAGCTTGTCAAAAGTTTCTCAGGGCATTAAGGGCAGGCAGTGTCATTTGTGCAACAGGCAGAGCTCTCTGCCTGTGGATGTAACACTGACCTTACTTGAACTGATAAATAGCTGTCTTATCCATGACCTTTAATAAATGAAATGTGTACATCAGCCACAGCCCTTTTCAGATTTGCTTCAAAAGAGATCACTGGATAAAACATATGTATGCTTGTATGCAGTGCTCTGTGTGATCTTTTCTGGCTTGTAACAGCACATCAAGAGAATTCCAGCGTTTAGGAACAGCAGAGCAATCACTTTTCCATGTGCTCTTTCTTCCTCATGAAAGGTGTTCATTCATAGGGATACATGGTGTTGTGCAGCCAGCTGATCTTAAAGAAAAAGAAAACACAACAGAATGTAATGTTGGACTTGATCCTCTTTATGTAAAGTAACACTTACCTACTGTTTGCATTCTCTAGTTTAATTTGAAAGAAGACAGAGACAATATTAAAATATAATGAGGGCAATTCATTTTGTGGTTCACAGTGGCTCAGATTTAGAAGGGAAAAAACTCTCCTTAATCGCACACTACTTAAGGGCTCCCTGTAAGAAGGCTGTGCTTAACCTTCAGCAAACGCTTACAGGCTGCCCTGAATAGTAATGGGTTTAAGCACATGCTTAAGTGTTTTCCTGAAGGAAGACCTAAGCATCTTCTCAAGTGTTAGATTACAGCTTCATTTACCTTATTCATAAATCTCAGCATCAGAGGCAAACTTTTCTTTCGTCTCTTGGCATATATCTGGCTGTATAGATTTTTCCACCTCCGTTTGCCCTGCTTTCTGTGGCTGTCTTGCTGCAACCTGATCAGCCCGGGCTGACCTTCAGAGGTGCTCCACATGGTTCGGGAGCCTGCCCGCATGGCTCCGATTGCACGATCAAAGTCCGTACCTTGCCTTTCATCTGCCGGCTCTCTGCCCTTCCCAGGGTTGTTAATTTGAAGAACTCAAAGGCGCAACCCCTTTCTGCTGCGCCTGTTCCCGGGGAAGTAGGAATGGGAGTTGGCGGGTTGTCCAACGGCTTGGCTGTGGTCAGTTTTCCATGGTGGGAGATGGGATTGGAGCGGGTTAAATCTGTACCAGCTGGTTCTTGGTTGGCTGTCGGAAATGAAAGGAAAAAACAACAAAACAAAACGGGAGAGGGGGGGAAAAACCCCCACAAAACAACAACCAAAACAAACCCCAAACCAAGCCTACAAAAAGTATGGGGGGAGGGGAGAGAAGAAGAAATAAAAAAGGGTGGGAAGGAGGAAACAAGAAAGAGGGGAAAACAAAATAAAGAAGGCGGAAAATAGGAAGAAAAAAGGGGGAAAGAAAAAAATAAATAGGGGTGTAAAGGGATAAAAAAGTAAACAAGAAAAAGGAAAAAAAAATAAAAATGGGGGAAGTAAAACAAAAAATGGAAAAAAAGAAAAAAGAGGGCAAAAAGGGAAAAGGAGAAAGGGCGAGAAAGAAAAAACATCACGGGGGAAAGGGAGGAAAAAAGANGGCATCGTTTTAAATAAAATAAAGCGGGGGGGGGGGGGGGGGGGGGGGGCTCTCGGGATAAGAGGATTAGATGAGTTCGCATGGGGGCCAGGATGAGAAAAATACTGCAAGGCTTGACGGAGGTGGGTTTGAGGAATTGGCCTTGATGGAAATGGGAGGCATCCTTCTCTATGAACATTCCTAGTGCCTGCTGAGAACCGCCTGGCAGGTGCTGGAAGGGGATTCTTTTAATCTTCATCTGCATATTTTATTATCACATTTAGTTGTCAGTGTTTTAATCGTAAGATGTGCACATAAACACACCCTGAGAGTCTAAGCAGCGAGTCCAAGTACCAGCCCTATGCTGATACCGAGCCTAGATCAAATGATTGACAGATATCTTTTACATGAATTGAAGGAATGACTGGAGAAGGCATCAGTGTCTGCTTGGGTAAGTTTCCTTTCTGTTACCTTTAATCATTATTAGTATTTTACGCCGTCTCTTCCTCAGTGTCAGAATGGGAGCAGTCAACTTGGTGGGGTCTTCTTGTGCTTTTGATCTTCTCTCTACTCTTTGCCTGCTAGAATTCCTAGAAGCAGGTGAACCCTTTTGCTGTGGTCTCTTCTTTGTCACTGCAAGGATGTCATTAGCACAGGCAAAAACTTTATAAATTCTGATGTTTGATTTTAAGTTTGGAAAAGATGATGTCTGGTCTAGAATTGAGTATGAAAAATACCAGTCTGGAGATTTACTGTGTTGTAAACATGTTTCTTAAGAGAGCAGCCCCTACCTGTGTTAATAATAATATTCATTGCCAGAAAACAGATGTGTGTGGGGAAAAAGTCTTAAGTGAATTTAACATTCTTAAACAGTTTTACAGCAGTGGGGTAAGAAATGTAAGCGAGAATACTGCTGGGAAATGAGCTTGCGTTACACCCACAGAGTATATACTGTACATTAGTTATAACCCTGTTGTTTTTGTTGCCTGCAATTAATTGAGTAATTTCTTCCATGACTGAAACTGCAGGTTAAGCATGTTTGCTTTGAAAGCCAGTCTTCTGAATTGCGATGGCTTTTGCACTTACCATATATTAACAAGCTCTCGCAAAGTACATTTTGTGCGCTTTGGCTCTGAATTCCTGAAAGGTGTCGGTGGGGGTTAATTCACTGTTACATAAACAGCCAATAACAGCTTCCCACTGTACTGGAATTGCTCTAAAACAGTTATTAGCTTCAAGGCCATTGTGGAGGAAAAGGCATTTCACTTTTGCAGGTATTATTTCTATGAAAAAAGCAGAAATGGACTATGAGAACTCTGAAGCATTGAAGTGAGGACACTGCTGTATAAATAGGCAAAACTGTAGTGTAGCGTTACCACTGGGTTTTACAACTCTGACAAGGCCTTTACCTTCCAGTTGTACTTGGAAACCAACAAAATCTCAACCAAACCAGTTTTCCAGAAGCTGAGCGTTTATTGTATGAAGACATTTGAGTAGAGCATCATTGCTTTAGTTTGCAAAGCCTGCCTGCTACCTGTGTGCATGCATGCTGATATTCTAAAAATATCAGTAGAAGTCAGAGCTGCCATCACAAAAAGCCAAATCTTACAGCTGTACTGGACTGTGGGAGCACAGGCAGCATGGGGAGCCAGAAGCTGGGATCTTTGGCAGCAGGGTTGTACAGCAGTTCAGCTCACTCCAGGTGGTGCACAAAGGAGCTAAGAATCAGTTTCTGAGCTTCCTGGCTGGGAAGCAGGGGTGCCTGGAGGGTGGAAGGTACGCCTGCAGCCATTTCTGGTGCCGTCTGGTTTTGAAGCTTCCCATGGGGAATTTGCTAGATGGTTTTGTTGCTGGTGTGTTTATTTAGCAAAGCAGGCTTGGGACCTGTTGAAGCAGCCTGCAGAATTGGCTCTGTGCTCTCTGGGCATGAACAATTGTTGTTTGCTCAGAGAACTGGAAGTGTTTGGATATGAGAACTTTGCTTCCATTTAGACATCTTCAGTTTCCCCCAAACTAGCTTACAGTTTGACTTTTCAGGAACTGGAAATACTGCTTCTGCTGCATTTCTAGAAGTAAAAGAGTACAGGAAAGGGTTTTATGCATAATTCAGCTGTTTTTTGCATGTGACTGTTCATACTGGCGGCTACTTTCCAAGAGATAAAATAACTTCATGTTTTGGTTGTTTCAGTTATAGGATTTGACTCCTGTTTATTTTAAATGCAGTGTTGTTCTGCATCACCAGCAGTTATTTATTTAGGTGTCTGAGGAAAACACATGACTTGGCATTAGCTTTTCCTTCCATCTCCCCTGACCCCAAAGTAGTTCAGGCTGAAACTTGATAAGTTAATCACAGTTACCTTGGCAAAATTATAAACAAATTAAGATGGATGAAGCCTGGCCATAAAATTATTTTGCATAGGCTGGGCAAATGCAGCTGAGAGCAGAGTTAATTGCTGCTGCTTTTGCTGCTGCCTTTGACAGTGTAGGGTTTCAGTAAGTAATTCCTCCTTGCAGGAAGTGAGACACGCCATGTCATCTGTTTCATTTCTGAAGCCTTTATGAAATTCCCTGGGTTTATGACTTGTGTTAATCAATGTTGTGTAGGTAAGTCTTTCAGGTACTTTTACTTCCCTGACAGGGAACTAGTCCATCGCTGTATCTTTATTTTGGCATTGGTGTGCTTGTCACAGGGAATGACATGTTTGTGCACTGTTTAGAAATGGCAGACCCTTACTACAGTCAATATAGTTTTAATGGAATTAATGACATTTTAAATTAAGAAGAACTTTTGCTCGTTTGTCTGTTATGGACCATGATTTGATTACAAACCCCTGCAGTGCTGAAGGCCCTGGAGATGAGGGATGACAGGACATGGCACATACTGGAGGATCAGCTGTTAATGGTGCTTCATCCAGTCCTGCTTATGTTGTGAAAAGACATTTAGGAGGTGCCTATAGCTCAGCTATGGATTTTTTTTAGAGGGAAATTTCAGAAGAACACCAAGCATAAATCTTCCCATATTTGGAAGGTTTTTTTGTGATATTAAATCTGATGGTGCACATTTTTGTAGTATATTTTACCAGAAGAGATTCTAAACATTTGCAAGTGCTCTTTCATCCAGAAAGTGGGTAGTACAGCGAGATTGAGAATCAGGAATAAGGCTTTTGAATCGTAATGAAACTAGCTCAGCCAGAGGGGAAGTGTCAGGTGGGAGACAGAGCTGTCTTTAAAGAACCACATGGGTTTCTTTTGGTGTGGTCTAAGGGTCCATTTGAGACCCTCTATAGTTCACCATACTGTTTTGGTCTTTACTTGTTCAGGTGTTGTATATTATAAAGTGTGTGGTTGTAAGCCACTTCATACTGAACACGGTATTCATTCTGGTTGAATATCCATGCTTTATTATGTGTCTTTCTCATCATTACAAGATAAATATCAGGACTTTATGACTTAATAATAAGTTTTATCTTTAAAGATCATTTTCTGAAAGATTGAAATGGGTTGTTACCTCACCTAAGAGTTATGAGTGTGATTGTTGGGAGCACCTGAAAGGTGACTTAGATGAATGCTGTTTTAATTGGCAGGAGATTACCAGTTTCTGTGGGAAAATGAATTAGTTAAAACCTGTCACAAAGGCCTTTTGAAAATTCTCAACTGTATTATGAATATTGTTGATTTTGAAATTAAATGCTACAGGCTGGAAGAAGAGGCTACTTTCTAAGTACCCCAATTTTGCATTGTCTGTACAATAATTGGTTTACACTGTATTTAGGAGACACGTACAAAATCCAGTTGTGTTTTTGCAAAAGGGTTTTAGGAGTAGCTTTGTGTGGGCCCACTCTGAGACAATCTGAGAGGGTCTGATTTTCAGAAAGCCCCTTGCTGAAAACCAGGCTGGTTTAAGAGAACTGTGGTTCAGCACTTTTACTCATTAGTTCTTTTTGGAAGTCTCTGGTCTCAGTAGTTAATATTACCTGTCAGAATGTGTAAGGGCAGGAGGAGCTTGTGGCCACCTTTGGATGCAATAATACTATGTGATGAGACACTGGCACAGGTTGCCAGGAGAAGCTGTGGGTGCCCCCTCTCTAGAAGTGTTCAAGGCCAGGTTGGATGAGGCTTTGAGCAGCCTGGTCTAGTGTAAGATGTCCCTGCCCATTGCAGGGATGTTGGAATTAGATGTTCTTCAAGGTCCCTTCCAACCCAAAACATTCCATGATTCTATAAAATAGCAAAAAAAGCTGCCTTTAAATTTTTGTGTGTCATTGGAAAGGGCACTGGTAAATGAGAAGATATGCTCAGGAGAGCAGGCAAGGGGTTAACTCTAGGTTAACTCTATGTAAGTAGCTGGCAATAAAGTATCTAAGTATCTCTGTTAGACTTCATGTATGCCTCCACTATGTTCCTTAGGAATATAATTATCTTTCCTATAAATTCTTGGAGCGTGGAAATGGACTGGAGCTATAAAGTGCACAGGAAGGTTGTGTTGGGCGTTGGTACCAAGCTCACATATCCCAGGACAAGTTCCTAAACCAAAAGACCAGACTTCCCCTCGCTAAGAAATTCCCTCACCTCTCCATCATCGTCCCACACATTCTCTTCTGCCATCCCATCAGTGAGCTACGTGGTCAAAAAACAGGAATCCCCTTCCCTTTTCCCTCTTGCCTTAAAAGAGTGAATTTTGAGCTTCTGGTAGGTGACTTGCTGCCTGCTGGTTTTACTGCTCTGTGCCTGGACATTTTCCAAGGCAGTCAGTCCTCACTTTCATCTACGCCCTGGGATTCCACAGGTGCGATGGAGAAGTGAACCTTTGTGTGAGATTTGGCTGATTTGCAGTATCTTGCCACAGGGGAATGGAAGTAATAACAAGGGAGTTCCCACAGATAGGTGGATGCTGTGGGGTTGTGCCAGGAAGTTTTGGTATCCTAATTAAATTGAAAGATGAACTTCTGCTTCTCTTAAAATCCTTGGGAACTTTATAGTCAGCCTGAGCACTATCTGAATTTTGGTGAAGAGTCAAATGCTCACCTGAGACTAGAGCATGAGGTTGAGAGAGGCATTTTGGCTTCATCTAATTTTCTGTGTGAGATACTCAACTGTGTGTGCCTGCATACTGCTGCAAGGGGTGGGTGGATATATAACAAAGTAAAAGCCCTGCATTTCCACATCCATAAATGTTACTTTACAATGGCTATGATGTTATTAGTGTAAAAAGCAAAACATATCCCTACTGAAATTGCTTAAAACAGGTGTATTTTCAGAAGGAGTCCCCTGAACAGTAATAAATTTGTTCACAGATTGGAATAAGCAATAGATATTAAATCCACTCTTAATAAGTGTGTGTCAAGCCATTCCTTGTGGGTTTGTCAGATGACCTTCAGAGTAGATTTGTACTGTACGCAGTACAAACATCTACAATTAAAGCTTACTGAAATTAGATTCATAGGACAGTGATGACATTATTTTTGGAAGTGTGACTTTGTTTTCCTTTATAACGCGTGTTTAGTGGGAGAAACCAACAAAAACTAAAATGTTAGAAAACTCAAAACTTGTCATATTTATATAGTTTTTTGGTTTTTCTGAAATTGTGTGCATTAAATGAGGGATTCATTGTTATAAATTTTAAAGACTTTGTACTGAATTTGAATTTTCAAAGTCTGCATGGCTTCTGGTTTAAATTAATAAAAAACTTGAAAGAAAGCTTGGACAAATATTTTTTGAGGTTTTTTGTTGTGTTTGTTTAGGAAAGATGGAATTGTTCATTCCAGAAATATTTTGAAGTGTAAAACTTTCTGAAGCTTATCCTTTCCACAAATACCTTAGATTGCGGTAGTGAATTTTGTGTCAGGCTTTTTTTTTGGGGGGGTCAGATACCCTCTGGCAGCATCTTTTTGTCATCTCCATGGGAGCTTGCAGTTTTATGGAAAGACAGGTGTTAACCACCATATACTACAGCCAAACAATGTGTCCTTTGGTAATATTAGAACATGAGAAATGGCCAGTACATCATTAAAGAAAATTGAATTTAGGATTTCAAAATGCTGGAATATCTTAATAAGAGTCCCAGTATTGACTCTGGATTTATGAAGTCTCCAAGTGCCTTTATAGTGCATTTCCCAACCGTGATGTGTTTCAATTTATTTTGCTCTGATTTTATGGATATGCATTACTTGTTTTGGGGACAAATGTGAGGATAATGTGCTATATAATGCATTTTAGTCTTCAGATGACATTTATTGTCAACCTGTATTTTTAAAACCTAGTTTTTATGGGGGAATTTTAGATGAGAGTGTATGGATTGATATGTTTGATATGCTTCTTGTTATGCAGGATTTGCAGTATATTACTTAAAGCCCCTTTGATAATACAGCACAGAATTTCTTATTGGCCTCTACAAGATATTCCCAAAGTGTGTTTGCTAGCTTGGTTTAGTGCAGCCTTCAGGTTTTCCTTGGCATTATGCCTTGAGAAAGCTTTACTGTTGCATTGTTTGTTTTCAGATTTTCCTTTTAATATAAATTAGATGTGATATAAAGCAAAAAATTGTAAATTAACATGGCCAGGCATCTCAAATCTGAGCTAGAAATGAAATACTACAAATAAAATTTTGGGTTGCTCCAAGTCTTGTTGAACTGTATGAAACAGAAGGTATAATTTCCTGCTGTGTATCTTCAGCAATCAGCAGTGTAACAGCAGACTGATCAGTTATTTACTTTTTATTTTCTCTCCCATACATCTTATGTCAACAGCATTCAAGCAGAGTGTAGCATGGTTATTTTTACTGTATCTTTATGGGTTGCATAGATTAAAATATGAACAGTTTTATGGAGGTTGCCTTTTTACATTCTGACAACTTCATATTTGTCCTTGTCTCTATTAAAACATTTAATTTCTCTCAGACAGCCTAACCTTTTCCTTCTGCATCAAATAGAAGGACATAAAAGGACAAATATTTGTCAACATCCTTTCAACTTGGTGCATTCACAGCTCTCTCAGTATCTTGGGGGCCTGGAAAAATGTTTCTGACCCTTCCTGTAGCTCAGGTGGTGGCCAGATGTGGGAATGCCCATCTCTGCTTCCATCTCTGCAGCAGTTGTGGTGGTGCTGTGCAGCTGCCCGGGCAGCACCACCGGCCCTGAGGGCCACCTGGAGAGCTCACCTTACTAACACTGTCCCAAAGCCCTGTCTCACTGTGGGAGCATGGCAAAGAGCAGGCTGCAGGGTATGTTTCACATCTTCCTTTCTCCTAAGGTATTGTTCGTGACCTCTGAGTTGTCATCAGGTGTAACATAGCGACAAAGCAAGCAAATTCTACAGTACCTCCAAACCTGGTATAGTTGTGGAGTTCCACCGTTTTGTTTTGGATAAAATGATTAGAAACAGTGTTTGGGGGAAAGAATGAACATCGCCTGAACAGACGCAGTGACTTTGTCAGGGTGTGTAGGGCCTCGAGCAGAGATACAGGGGAAACTGTAATGCTTGTGAAATAGAAACAGTATTTTTCAAGAGTATGGAAAAGTTAAACTTCTTGGGAGAAAGGAATTAAGCATTTTTTCCCCTTTTATATGTGTTGGGCACACTGCTCAATAAATGTGGTCCTAATCATTCACTAGCAGACTGTGATATGAACACCAGTGATTTCCCCGTGTCTCCTTCAGACCTGTGTGATTAAAAACCTTATGTGTATGATTAAAATCTTACATCAGCATTGGAATGATTTGGATTCCTTCATGCTTTCAACTATTCAGGTTGTCAGTAAAAAAGGCCTATTTCTACCAACATACGATAAGAGATTTCTGTCACACTCTGCCTGGCACACACCTAGTGATGATGTATGTGACTGGTACCTACACAGAATGTTCCTGCTGTGTCTTTTCCTGAATGTGTGCCCAAAGGGAAGCTTTCCACAGTCTTTGAATGGCCTTTAGCTGAAGACCTGTTCCAGGAGGGAGAACGTATTTTAAGGAAACTGTGGTAGGTACAAATCCTCGTAATAGGGCTCTTGTGGTCTATGCAGTGCTGCCTGACAGATCTGTATTTGATTTCACTGATGGCCTTTCAAATGCAGAGTTAGATTTTCTACATGTTACTGCAGCTGAGCAATTGCAGAGATCTTCCCACAGAAGGCCTCATTGCTTTTTCTGGGCAAATACTCCCTTATTTGTTCATACCCTGCTCTTTCTCTTTCAAAATTAGCTGAAGTGTTTCATTTAGGAGGAGCATAGTAAAATATTTTGTGCTGTGAGATGGTAGAAGGGGTGTTTGTTCCTGGTGGTGGGGCTTGCTGGTGTAGGTGTCCTCTGTGGCTTTGGAAGGAATGTTCAGCAGATACTCGATGACCTTCTGTAGGAGGAAAAAAGGTGCCCAGGTGAAAATGGAGGAGGTTCTTGTGAATGTCAAGGTCTCTTGCAAGTAGGCAAGCTCAGCCTACGTTCCAGTACACAGGGAGAGAGTTGTGCTGCCAAGATATTAATGTCTCCTTTACTGGGATACTGAGGGTCCCGGTGCACACATTCAGAGTGCTTTGCAGCTTTGCTTACAGACCTAGGTTTGAAAAAAACCAAAAATGTTCCAGCTGGAAAGCAACTGATTTTTCTTTAAAAAAAAAAAAAGAAGCCTTGGAGTGCCT
The DNA here is from genome assembly GCA_013397195.1 of Hylia prasina. Taxonomy (NCBI): domain Eukaryota; kingdom Metazoa; phylum Chordata; class Aves; order Passeriformes; family Sylviidae; genus Hylia; species Hylia prasina. The sequence continues at coordinate 757,137 of VYXD01012565.1, read as the reverse complement.
TGGGTGTGTTGGGTAATTGTGTACTCAAGAAACGCACTTACATAAGTGAAGACACTCCTGTAACCCTCGCCTGCCAGGAAGGCAGCGCTGCAGAAAATCCACTCATCGCAGAGGAACTCCAGTAGGTGCAAAAGGGGAGGAGAACCTTTGTTCTTTGTGCTGTATTTATTCACAGAGAAGTTGTCTTTGGCATGTGTGCTTGGCACCAGAGGATTCCCGTTTTTTATCCTGCGGAGCTGCTTTTTCTTGTTGGTGTTGCGGGTAGGTTTCCTTTCCTAACGCGGAAGGGGAGAGGTGGGTATTTTCCATAGTTCATCACAAGGCTTCGCCCCCGCTGGTTGAAAGAGCCCAGCAAAGACCTTCTGGAGACAGGGTAGGAGTCAGAAGCAAAGTCCTGGGCAGCAGCTCTTGGTGGACTCCATTCCAGCACTGTTTGATGAGAGAGGGGAAAGGTATGGGAGGATGGAGAGGTGGCATGCAGCAGGACATGGTGTGCGAGATATCGGTCTGGGTTCCCTGGTTCAGTGAGGAAAGCCCACAGACATGGGGAGGGATTTTATACAAGGGCATTATTGATAGGACATGGGGTAATGACTTTAAACTGAAAGAGGGTGGATTTAGATTAGATATAAGGAAGAAATTTGATACTGTCAGGGTGGTGAGACACTGGAATGGGTTACCCAGAGAGATGTTAGATGCCCTATCCCTGGAAACAGTCAAGATCAGGTTGGATGGGGCTCTGAGCAAGCTGATCTCGTTCAGATGTCCCTGCTCACTGCAGGGGATTGGATTAGAAGACCTTTGAAGGTCCCTTCCGACCCAAACTATTTTATGATTCTGGCACATGCTCAGTAAATATGGTCCTAATCCTTCACTAGCAGACTGTGATATGAACAGCAGTGATTTCCAGGTCTACATCTCATGCTTAACAGTGTGCATTTAGGGGTGTTCTAAAACAAGGATACTTTCTGGGCAAAACTAGGCTATACTGTATTTACCAAGTAAGCACATTTTCCATTAATGTAGTTTATAAAACGTATAAACAGGCCTTAGAGTTTGCTTACATTGCTTACGGTACAAATGTCAGATTTAAATGCATGTGAAACTATTTCTTATGTTTATTTCACATGTAATTTGATTTTTACTGTGAAAACATTTCAGGAGTTAAGTTTGAGATGTGTGACAGAACAGCAAAGATATTTAATACTTAGCTTAATTTAGAAAAATGACCTTTCAGAGAAAAAAAACTGTGCTTGTCAAAAATATACTGATGAATTAATTTCTTGTGATGCCAGTGTGATAGCTGACTTTTGAGAGCAACCTTATAGATAATGAGTTTTATTTTTATCTTAGATCTGTCTGATTGTAGTGCCTCTCACAAATCAAGTCACTTTACTGACTCCTGTGGTTATAAATACATAGCAAAATTTGGAAGCAAAAAAGAGCAACCAGAAAAAAAACCCAAACAAAAACCAAGAAAAAAAAACCAAAACAACTCCAGCAAAATTAAACCAAATCACAACAATGCAAATCTGACTGACCAGTGAGGATAGCTACTTGGGATTTTAATGACATTGCAGTTGTAAGATCAGTATCCCTCTTCACCATCACCACCTCCCCACTCCCCATCCATGAACCACCCTTGCAATACTATCTAGAAATACCACCATTGTAATCAGTTTTTAAATGTCCCTAACAGAAATCTGGTAGCAATACTGTCTTAGAAAATACTAGCTTTGTTTCCAGAGACTATGTCAATGACTTTTATTTTGTAAAAATCTGCAAGGAATTTGAAAGCAATTTTAGTACTTCTTGTAGGTTTCTGACTGCTTAAATTGATTTATGTTTAGAAGCTAATCTTGCTCACTTTGACAAAGCTGGCAACTTCAGTGGGTTTATTTGTGCAGATAGAGTGAGAAAGATTCAGCTTTTGATATAAATACTTTAGCTTTCTGGTTTCTGAGAACTATTTTCTTACAGTTAATTATGCATTCTTAAAAATGTGTACATTCATAGGCATATGTAGAGGGAGAGATGGCAGCTTAGTTTGCAAAATATTGAGCTTCGTTTTGCCTGTCAGTGTTTTTAATTTTAGTCAGAACAATCTCCAAAATGTTAAGACAGATCAAGACTTAGAAGTCATGTCACATATATTGTCACATGTAGCATTGTAAACTGTATAAGCATAGCTATTAGTGGAACATCAGTGTGTTCAAAACATTGTTTTAAAAGTTTTTTACTGAGTTGGTTCAAAGTGGTTCATTTGGGGAGGGACAGATGTCAAAACAGGGGGGTTGTGTTCTTGTGGGCCACGGGTGGCTGTCAGGTGGAGGGGAGAGTTGTGGGACATGACTCAGCATGGATGGGCCTGGGAACGGGTTTGTGAAAGCTGAAATATGGCAAAACAAAAATTCCTTTCCATGCTGGAATTATATTAATTGTGATGGTTTGAAATAGAGTGGTGCCAACTTGAAACAGCTTACAAGTTCAAATGTCTGTATTGTTTAAAAGAAATACTGAAGGGTCAGTGATCAGGTGCGCTTCTGACTAGTACTGAAGTGTTTCTGTCAGCAAACAAGAGAATGTGAGTTCATCAGTCTAAAAGTTTGCAATTTGTGTGAGATGAAACCATAAAAATGAATGGTAAAACTGCATGGGTTTACCTTAATCATTAAATTTTAGCAGTGTTTTAATTTTCTTGTGTAGAAATGTCATCTTAGTTATCTGAGTTGAGTTTCAGGTTTGCTGAAAACACCTTTAGCTGCAAGCTGCTATTGAAAATAGAAATGCTCCTCTTGCTGTTTGGTCACTGTGGTTATGATGGAGTCAGTGAGCAGCAGTCACTGTCGTGTTTTGGTGGTTACACTGAGGTCACTCCCAGCTAGGCTTGGCTGAGCATTTTTGGTAATGTTGCAAGTATACTCCAGCTTTGCAGCAGCAAACTTACTGTAGTTCTGTGGTGATCTCCTTTTGGGTGGTAGTTTCTTAGAATAGCTTTAGTTATTGTTGGAACAGTGGCAAGTTTAAAGGGTATTGCATGCATGTAATGGTATTTCATCTCAAGCAAAACAAAGGATGTCAGTTTCTAAAGCAACCAGAATTATTTTTAACTCTTTCCTCAGTTCTTTTAAACAAATTCATGATTCATCAGGATCCTGTCTCAAAGTGCCTCCTGCAAAGTGTTTCTGAGGGAGAATAACAAGGAGTTCAATGGGCAATTTTGCCAGAACCAGCTGTGGACCATGGTATTTTGTTTTGTGGATTTTTTAATCTTTAGGCTGTGCAATTAGCTGAGTGGTGTTCTGGGAGTCACATTTGATCTTCATTGAGAGTCCTATCTGTTTGCCCTTACCTAGGGTGTGCTTCTTAGTAAAGAAAGTGCTGAGATTCCCCAGCACAGAGCTTCAGTATTCCAGGACAGAAGCCCAGGAATTCCTGTGTCATTGTGTTTAAAAGCATTTCTCAAATGGAATTGATCAATGAATTCATTTGCAGTGGGAAAGCTAAATCTCAAACACATATATTTTAAATATCTGCCTGAAAGCAGAGAGGAAATGAGAGCTGAGATAAATTGATAACAAAAAATTGGTGAGAAGTTCAACTTCGAAGACCTACAACTTGACATAAGAAGAGTTGCAAAGCTTCAGTTTGGTCTTCTATTCCACTGAATGTTCAGTTTGACCTTTCTGTATCATTTATTGTTTAAGATACCGTTACTTCAAATATTCCTCACCTCTCTGTAAATTAAACTGCTGTAAACTTTTAGACTCTTCTCACTGGGAATCATCTGCAGGCTCGTATTTGTCTTGCTCTTTGAACTTTTTTTATTTCTGATACAGTTGTATTGTCTGTGTTTTTCCTGAAGCAGCCTAATATTTTATCTGCAAAGACTGACCCTTCCTACAAAGAATTTAAAAAAAAAAACCAGCAAAGTGCTCAGGAATGAACTTTATGTGCTATGTGGTTATTTTCAGAGAGTCATCAAGACCTGCAGGTCAGTTCTTCAGCACCACAGACCGCAAGGTCATAAATTGAATGTTATGAGTAGTTTAAAAGATACAGGGATTTGACCTGTTTCTTTCTTTATGTATTTCAGTGCTTTGATTGTGGCTTTTTACCTTAGCATTCCTGTTGTAACACAGCATTCCAGGTACAAAAACTTTACCATAGTCTAAAATTTAGGCTGCTGATGGGTTGGGTTGCATTGCTCCAGCTGTCCTGTAAGGAGGTGACTCGCAAGGTGCTAGATGACAGCCTGTAGTTCAGCTGGGAATTAAGCCAGGAAATTAAACTATTTGCATGCTCAGAACTATATCCTGGTAATAATTTAAAATTCTGTCTGCTTTTCCATATTTAAATCTATTTTTTCAAAGGGTATTTAATAAGTGCCCCTGGGTTTGTTCCTGCTTTTGTACTAAATTTGGGGTGATAATTTCCAAATCTTTTGTTTACTGTAGCACATGACGTTATGAAATTACAGCCACCAAAATCTTAAAGATCATCTACTAGGAGTCTGAAATTTTTTGATAATTGGTAATTAAGGTCGGATTCTGTTACTGAATCCTGGCTTGAGTCATTGATGAATACTGCCTGAGTATTCAATTTGAATAAAACAAAATTTCTGGAAGTTCTTAAAAATAAAACTGTCACAGTTTAATATGGTTGGAAGTATTTACTAAAATGGTGAAATGAAAACTGAAGTACTTAAACACCTAAACCATAAACTTGATATGAGCAGTAAAGGGTGTGGGGTGTGTTGTTGACTTTTGAATGTGGTTGGTTGATTTATTTTTCTGTTTCTTTCTCTGAAAGTATTCTATGCTTAAAATTTCTTCTACAGCATGAAACCAAAAGCCAAATACTTGATAATCTATAAGAAGTTGGTTAGTCTTGTCTCAGGATTAACCTGAGATTATTTAGTTTGAATTTATGAATTGTAGCTACAGGAAATAAGAAGCTGTACAGAAAGACTGACAAAGATATGAAAGCATCAGGTCATCTGCTGTAGGAGTATTTATTTTAATTAAATTTAGTCACTGATAAAATATTATCCAGTGTTTTGTTAAAAGGGAAAAGAAATGAGAAATCATGTGTTTAATATTTTCCTACTTGCTGTGATTTCTCCTAAGTAGATTTCTCAGCATATGAACTAATCTATCATTTTCTCAGGGAAAGGGAAGCAAAAGAAGCAAATGATTTCAGTGCATCATTTCTACAGTGTAGCCACTTTTTATATGCCTTGTATTGTACTTCATAATTTTCTTCTTTTTATTCCCTGTACTATCTTTTACACTGGCTTTGTTCTCCTGTGTCCTTTCCTTCTCTCATCAGTTTCCACATGGAGCAAACTATTTCTATTTTTGAGAACCATAAAGAAAGAGAAGAAAATGAGGTCTCCATCAAATCAGAGCCATCAGGAGCCTTTGACCTGATGCAGTTCACATGGGCAGTAACAGATCTGTGCATTTGGTGGATGCCCACAAGTCACAGCCCTAAGTACCAGCACCAAGTGAATCTGGTGGCAGTAGATGGGAGGAACTTGGTCTTGCTGATTTGATTATTGGCTGAGGAGGGGTTGGCAAAAGAAAAAAACCCTGAGAGAGGCTGCAGAGCACCGAGCCCAGCCTTTCTCCTGTTTCTTCTGTGCTAGAAAATCCAGTCATTCCAACAGTTTCATGTGATGATTTGTAATAATAAACAAAGTCCATTTGTAGAAGATGTAAGCGGAGAAGAGTAAGTCTTAGAGAAGCAACATTTGTTCCTTGGCAGGCCATCACTATGATTTCTTAGCTTGGTTGAAATGTTCAAGGTGTAAGCTTTAATAAGAAGTTGGCCAAGCCTTTTCCCTCAACACAGCTCCAGGTGCTTAGGCCTGGGAGACTTAGTGGTTTACTAGTCACTATGATCCTCCTCGGAGAAGAGAAATCAGAGAGCAAGAGAGGTCATCCAGTTGGCCTTGTTCTCTGTCCTCCTTCCCTTCTTTGTGCATGTGAAGTTTCCAGGGTTACTTTTCTTCCTATTAACCATGCACAATTTTTGTCTCAGCCTTTCTCTGCCAGGAAACATGGAAACTTCAAGCAAGAATTTATTTTAGCTGAGCTGTTGAAAAAAAAAAGAGAAAAATATTTCTGTAAATAGGTACAACATTTAAAACTGAAATAAACAAAATAGAGTATATATAGGGGTAAGGAGGATATGCCCTTTAAAATCTGAATAGTTCAGGAAATTTGGAGCTGTTTCTTAAATCATCATTAATTTTGTGCTACCAAGAAAATGTCCGAACAAACTTACTAAAAACAAAACCAAACAAAGCAGTGTCAGGATATTCTACTGGGTTTTCATTTTTATTTCATCAAGTGTCACATTCTGATAATCTCTTCTCCCACCCACCATATTTTCCAGAAGTCATTGTTCCAACAAAACAAAAAAAATCTTACTGTAAATTTGTTAATAAAGTTGGCTGTCATTCTTTCTACTCTGTTGTGGCATGGAGTTGACTAATGTAAAATCTTTATGTTAAAGGCCAAAAAATAAGTTTCTTTGAGGACTTGAAATCCTTGGATACTCACTTTGGCACATGGTTGTTGAAGTAAGCTCCCTCCAGGTTGAATTGTTCGCTTCCAAATGCAGGATGAGGATGGTGTGTGTGGCAGCTTGCTGTGGCTTTCTCCCCCACGTTCCTCACCGCCCCCTCATCTTCAGTCAGACAGCACAAAATTGAGTGTGAATTCTAAATAAAACAAAAAAACCCACTTGGGTGATGTTCACATTGCAGAGTGCCATCATTTTGTAGGTGTTTAAGAAGTCGCTCATTAATTATCTTCCTAAACTTGCAAGTACAGAAAAAAAATTTCACCACTGAGCCTAGTAAAAGAAGGGAAGAGGGCTGGGTTTTGGATTAATGTAGATTTCACTTGTTGGGGTTTTTTTAAAAGAATTCATAGTGGTTTGCTATTCCATAGGAATAGGAACTACTTCTTGTGAGATGAGGTGAATGTGAATCGATCTATAAAATTTTTCTTCATCTTTCAAAACACTTCATAGCGTATTAATAATACGCTTAACTATCTGCATACTGCCATATTTGTTTTCTATTCTTTACTGACTGAACAAAACCTTCTCAGCTAACTAGTAATAACTAGGGGTTTTTGTGAGCTGTTGAATGAGCGAAATTTGCAGTGTCAGTATTCCAGGATATTTTTTTTCAAGAGCTGATTTCTTATCCAAGGGTATCTTGGACATAATCAAAAAAGGAATGGTAGATACTTCAGCCTCTTTTATTTCCTGGGAGAGAATGTATTTTATTTCTTGGAGGGGGAGAGAAACAGCATTTCAGGGGTTTTTCTTCAGATTTGATGCTAATTACCATCTGGGGCAAATATTTTAAAACCTCCCAGCCCTCCTTGAAGAGAAAGAAAAACAACTTCGGTTGAGGGACTCTGCTTTGGAGGATTGATTAAAGATTTCACTATTCTATTCCCTTTCTGTATAAATTCAGTTCTTTGTCTCTGCTCCCTTTTAATGAATTTGTATGACCTGAGCAATTTTGACTTCTTGCAGTGGTCAGGGACAAGGGCAGTGCTGTCCGTGTGGATGAGCCAGGGTGGGCAGGGTGCCTGCAGGGTGCCTGAGTGACTCCCTCCAGGCTGGGCCCAGCAGGAGGGAGGCTGCAGCAGTGGTGGCCCTGGGACCAGCCTCTCCTGTTGGCTCCTGGGACCAGCTAGAGCAGGCATGGAGGAGGAGAGGGACAGAGCTGACTGTGCTGGAGACAGGTTTTAACAAGAACTTTGGGACCCAGCACAATCCTGCTCCAAGCAGAGATCTTCTTGGAGAAGAGAAGCAGAGGGGAACTTGAAAATGGCTTGTGTGGTTTGTAGGGTAACCAGGTTGGTGCTTAAAGCTGAGCACAGCCTCAGCGGGGTGGTGTGTGGTTGTGACCAGGAATTATCCCTTCACAATAATGTGAACTGTCCTTTCAGTACTGAACATCTCCCTGGCATACCTGATTTCCTCACTGAAAGCCTGCTGATTGGTCCCCTCCTTCCCCAAGTCATTCCTTGGGGTGTGTCTGGGAAAATTTGGATGATGTAGGGTAATTAACACACAACTAATTTGATCTGCTTGGGGTCTGCCTAAACCCAGGTAGAGCATGATCCGTTTCTGGAGAGATGGTTTATCCTCATTCCTGCCATCTTTGTCAGGAATATCACATCAGTGAGAAAAGACCCAAGTGCTCACTGAGATACTCTAGACCTAGTTTTTGACTCAGGTCTTGAAGGAGGAGGGGAGCAGGTAGAGGAAAACAGTAAAATGAGTCACTGGAATGAGGTACTGGCTTAACATGTATATTTATCACCACCAATTTCTAATTTGCCCAGAGAAAAGGACATGAACTCTATAGGGCTGTTTGGTTTGTAAGCCTGTTAAAGTGGCTAAGCCCCTGTTCGTGGCTGCAGCACACTGTTAACATGAAAAATGCCATATCTTCGTGCCTTCGCTAAAATTTTCTGTTTCAGGTACACCTAGTTCTACATCAGCTTGTATTGACTAGCTCTTCAAAGGTGTTTTTCATTTTATGAATCCAGTTTCTGATCTTGTTTTTTGACTTTGAAGCTGCAGCTAGTTAACGTTTCATTTGGCATGTAAAAGGACAAAAGTGGAAAATCACTGTGGAAAAATACGCTTAAAAATCTGTAGAGCAAGGTCTAGTATAGCAAGTGCATTTTGGATTTTTAGGTTTTTTGGTTTTTAGCAACAGGACTCACTGATGCCATTATGATGGTTCATATGTTAGACTGACATTAAGACTTACTAGGTTCTTGGAAGAATAAGTAAGCAAAAAATGAGATACCTTAGTCAAGTTAATGAAAAACTTTGACTTTGCATTTAATGTTTAGTCATGCTAAGAAGTGATTTTGAATTTGAAGGTGTGATTTTGCAGCCCTTTTAGGAGGGGATTTACCTAATAGCATAAAAAGGCAACTGCCCTTCAGTGTGGAAAAGCATCAGGCTGTGTGTCAGAGTCAGTCCAGTTACTGCAGTATTACATGAAGATGCTCCACTGCAGGCAGGAGCTGGTGAGGAAGGAGTGGGCAGAGTGGCTGCAGGTGGTGACCCAGAGCCACTTTTTGGGCTGTACATGGTGACAGCGTTTGGGCAGGCTGGCTTTTAAAGACAGGTTGGAAATAAGAGCAAGGTTTTAAAGACAACACAGTATCAAGTGAACTTCCCCAGCATACCCCAGCAGAAAAATCTCTTGTGTGTAAATTTACTGAGAGGCTGATATTTACACATTTTGCAGTCAATACCTGCTCCTTTGCAGACAAACATTGCCTGCTGTTTTACAGTTAATAGAAATGTGTCACTGTTGATTCCCGTTTGCTTGAGTGAACCGGGAAAAGAGCAGGAATAGCGAAGTGACAGTGCTGCAGATTTGATGGACGTTATCAAGGGAGGTGAAGATGAAGATGCAAATGAAATTGCAATGGATTTCAAAATGACATTAGGTTGCTGTGCAACCAAATTGCAAAAATGACAAATGCAGTTCAGTGCAGATAAATGTGAAGTGATGTCCACAGGAAAATTATTCAAACTTTTCATTTAAATTGAGTTGCTTGTTACCACTTGGGCATGAGATCTGGGGGTCATGTATTTGTGTGCAAAGTCAACTGTATACTCGCTAGCTGTCAAAAAGCAAATAAGGCATTAGGAATATTTATGGCAGTAGTACAGAAAAACATATCTGTCATGGTAGCATCTGTGGTGTGCCTTCATCTCTAACAGTGGGATTGATTCCAATGTCTTCTTTCTAATTGTCTTTCCCCTCTTCACTTCCACCTCCAAAGAGGATAAAATAGTACTGCAAAAGCTGCAGAGGTCATAAGTCTATCGAACAGCTTTTGTGTAAGGAGTGACTTAAGTAGATGAGGCCATTTGAAATTTGAAGAAAGATGTGAAAAGCTTATATGGATTCAGTATGAAAAGCTCCCATGGATTCAAATGATACTTGAAGAAACTAATGTAGGGATAATATGTGGGACTCATGAAGTTCAAGAACAGCTCCTGAGGCTCCCTTCAGAGCTGCCTGGTTACAGAATCTGCAAGTTACTCTTCCGCATTTCCCTCAACTGTGGTGTCAGCTGCTGTTGGAGGCAAAGCGTTGGGCTGGACTTCTGGCTTGAGTTGTGGGCTTTTGATTTGCTTTGGTTTTTTTGTTAGTCATCGAAAACTTCGTTTTTCCTTTACTAGCAGTACTATTTATTTTCCATATTAATATCAGGTAATTTTAAGAACTTCAGTATCCAAAGTCCTACTAAAGATCTCATATTTTAAACCATTTCTATAGACATTTTAGAATCTCAGTAAAGAAATAATTTTTAGGGTATATGCTAAGCTTAAGAATATTAATCATCTGCTTAAATAGGGTTGTTGGTGCTGTAGGTTCCTCTTGCTTAATGCATCTACTTACCTGGTGTCTGCCTTGTAAACTCAATAGTGTTTGAGGAAGTCCAGAGATAAAAGAAGAAATTACAGAGAAGTTTGACCCCTCAGAGAACTTGCATAAAGCCTCTACACTGTTGTCTCAGGTGATGAAACACCAACTCTTGCTGTTGTTCTACCTGTTGAACCAGTTTTGTGCCTTTCTGTGTTGGGCAAGCCCTCCCTCACCAGCCATGCAGCTGAGAACAAGTGCTTTTGGAGTACCAGAAAGATGCATGGAAACTTTTTCCCCTGTTTGGCTGGGGAGTGGCTGGCTCCGCTGTTTGTTACTTTGGTTTAGTATCTGTAGTTGAGAAAATACGGAATTCAACGAAATCTTTTGGGCTCCATGTATTACTGTGTTAACATGTTTCCAGTGAGTGGAAAAGCTGTCAGTTTGGTTTGTTGCCTTTTTTTTTTAATGGTTTCAGTTATTTCACTGGCATTTATTCAATTTCTGTGTTAGACTATATATATATATATATATATATATATATATAAATATATAAATAATTGAAAACCACACCTTTTTCCAGTTTGGGGACAACAGATCATAGGCCAGTAAACCTGCCAAGGAAGGGAACCTGTCTCAGTGCAGAAGCTATGAAGGTGCTCCTAGCTGCAGCTTGGAGAAGGTGGTGAACTAGAGCAATTCATGGCTTTAATATTTTAACTTCCAACACTGATATTGGGCTAGGTATAGAAAAAACACCCAGAAAGCCAAAACCAAGCCTTGGAACAGTGAATACCCTAGAGGCTGTTAAGTAATTATTATGCAGATTTTAGTGATAATAATCACCATGTCCTAGGTATGAAGCTGAAATTTGGCAGTGGGGCAGAACAATGCCGTAGGATCAGCATAGCTACGAGGTAATTATTGTGCTAGATGGCTAATTAGGAGCTATGCAAATGTAATGCAATCAGTACTTGTGTTTGTAATTCGGTACCGGAGGGAGACAATGAGTAAAGGAATTATCTCTGGCGACTCAGCTGGGTGCTCTCAGAAGCACACACAGGATGCAGGATCACCTGGCTTTGTAGGGCAGGTGAAAAAGGAACTAGCCCTGGCAAATGCCACCCTTGCGTGTTGGCTTACGCAGGGTGCGAAGGTGCCAGGCAGGAGGTCTTGCTGAAGATACTTCACCTACACTTCTGAAATTTTATGCTTGGCAGCTACTGTGCCTCTCCCCACAGGTGCCTCGCTGTTTGCTATATCCTTCTGGAAGGCGACAGTCATCCAAAAATTCTCTTCCTCCCCACCCCCTCCTGTGCTCAGTTTTTAATGAGTTGACAAGTCTCATAATAAAAATTCGAATCCTATAAATAAACAAACAAACACAAGATTGAAAGCTCCCCAATCACAAATAAATGACACAGGGACAGAGTTTGGGTTCGTATGTAAAGTGTTTATGTAATTTATGCATATACACCTTACCAACCTCATCAGGAGCCCTTACGATATTTGAGTAATATACGTGATGGCAAGGACAAAGCCATTATGTATTTAATCTATATGCAGCCTTTGCATTGACTGTTTTATTGTATTTATAGATCATTGCTGATACAAATTTAAACTGGAGATTACAGACTGTATTTTCAAATATACAAACTTCTTTTTTTCTTAAAATTAAGAATAATAAAAGGAGGATTTTCATTTTCTGTTTTCAACAGGGTTATATAAAGTATCTGTCATGAGTTCTTCATTTTTAAGTGCAAATAATTATATATGGCAGGAAGTATGATGAGCATTCAAAGTTGACATTAAAATGAAAATGCATCAAATTTTTCTGAAAAACTGATCAAACAGGTCATTAGTCAAGGTTATAATGACTGGTAGAACATTTGAAATTGTTTAGAATCTCATTTTAGATGTTTAAAAAAGTAGTTCATAGTTCTTAATAGGATGACTGCTGCTGTGTCACCCTACTAGTTGTTAAGAGTTTTGAATTTACATAATTTTTAAGAGGTCCTTTTTTACCCCCTCTTACAGCTGTACAAACAGTCTTCAGACCCAGTAGTCCTGCACAGACTTGAGATTTAATCTGTTTTACCTTGCATTTTTGATGGGCTGGGGACATCCATGCTATCAGTTATCAGGCTCAGCATTTGGCAACTCACTAAGCTGTGGTGCTGTGATTTCTAAGCTCCAACTGGAAAGGAGAAACCACAAAACCAACAATGCGCCAAAAAGTGTCAAGTTCCCACAGTATGAAATTACAAAGATGGAAAGACTGTCTTTCCTCATCTGATCTCTCCCTTTTAATCTTGGGTGTTTGTCATTAAAGTGGAAAAAGGAAATGTATGGGGACAGAAGAGCGGTTTCTAATTAAAAGTAGATTTAAATCTGAGTGAGAAGAGTGTCTCGTCCAGTGAGTTTTGTGAAATGCCTTCTTGCTGCTGTCTGCCAGCTTTGAAGGTGTTTGCTTTGTGGCAGGAGGGCGGTGGTGGAAACTCGGGGCCACCAAAGGCATCCTCAGCTGCCTGTGTCAGCCAGCCCTTGCACCCCTGGGTGCAGGATCCCCTCCTTCAGCACAGAGGGACAGCGCTGCCATGCCCAGGGCGCAGTCAGGACCCCCTCCTGGCTGGTTGGGTTTCAGCTTTGGAGGCTCTCCTGCGGTGTGGGGCATGCAGGGGCCTGCCAAGCCTCCCGCTCCCAGAGGAAGGGCAAGAGGGAACATCCCACCAGCTGCACCGCCTCCCAATTAACCTAATGGGCTCCTTGTACAGACAAGACTCTGGGGTTTTGGGTTAGGGTTTTTTTGTTGGATTTTTTTTTTTCCTTAATTAGTTGGTAAAGGAAGTCTTGGGATTCATCTCAGTTAACCAAAACACATTAGGACTACAGGGTTCTTGTTTTAGCAGGTTGTAAAGAGCCTTTCCTCCTCCTAGCAAAAGGGAAAGACAAGCATCACAGCCCCCTTGCAGTGGAGCGTGGGCGCTTCTGCATGCTCCCCAGTCCCAGGTGGATACCCACAGCCGCCGGCAGGGTGCCTTGGGATTAAACATTGCCTCCCGTGCCAAGGGAACCTGCCATCTGGGAAATGCTCCAAGCTTGCATCATCTTTGTGTGGTTCCTTGGCTTCATGTGCCTGCCCTGCCTGCACTGCATGGACACTGCTGCTTGGGGCATGGGTCTTCCCTCTGGGGGAGCTGTGGGGCTGGGCTCAGATCCTCCAAGTGTCAAGTCTGAGCCCTGGAGATGTTCAAGGCCAGGCTGCCTGGGGCTTTGAGTGGTCTAGTGGAAAGTGTCCTTGCCCGTGGCTGGGGGGCTGGAATTAAATGATCTCTAAGGGCTCTGTTCAACCCAAACCATTCTAGAATTTGTAAGATGTACCACCAGTCTGGTGCTCAGAGTATTTTTTTAATTTGTTTAATTTAGTTAACAATAAATGCTTTGAGGCACACTTCTCATACAATGAAATGTGAAGCACTTTGTTACTTGCACATTAGCGAGTTTCAGTAGTCTGAAGATGGCGATTTTCATTCAGGGACTCAGCCTCTTTTCTCTCTAAATTTAAGTAGTGGTGGAAAATGCAGCATTTTGTACTTTCATCAGTGTTTTTCTTAAGTTGTGCACACCCCTCTCAACTCCAAATAAAAACCCACTGACAGTTTTCAGTGCACTGCCCAGTGCATACAGACTGATTGCATTAATGTACTTCAGCTGAGGAATATTTTGTCACTTCGATTTTCTTTTCTGCGCCGATCTAGATGATCAATACAAGAAAAAAATAATTGAAGTGACATCTTTCTTTGTGTCTATCTTAAAACTAATGCCAAGTGATTTTCTAAATTACTTTTCAAATGTCTTCTGATGCAGTAAGGTAAGAGAGAGTAAAATTTCTGAGAAAGCAAGAAGAAAATCTGCTGCCATCTGAAGCTGTTTTGCAGGAGGTGTTTTTAGGATGACTCAGGCCTAAGGCCTGAGAATTGTTCTTGTCTTTAACTGAAGGGAAAAAATATTCTGATATTTTCCTCCCCGTTGTTTTGGTTAAATATTTAAAGATATAACTTTAGCTTTTCTGACTAGATATAAGCTTGTATTTTAAAAAAATTTGATGTCATAGCCTGTTCTCAGCATCCAAAATGGTCTAAATCTGCTAATTTTCCACTTAGCCATAAACAGAGTATTTGTGATTAAAAAATCAAACACAACAAAACATTTTATTGTTTTAGAGCACCAGTTGTACATCTTAAAAAAGAAGGCCTAAAAAAAATCCCCTCTTTACAGTCATACAGACACATGCAATATATGCAATGAAAAATACTCAAGTTGGAGTGTTTTGCAAAAGCTTAATGAACTTTTCATGCTGACCACTCCCCTGTAAGCTTTCCTGGAGGCTTAAAAGTAGGTCTTCCTCAGTGGCTTCATTCCTCTGTGTGTTGTCATTGCATGAGGCAGGGTGACTTGTTCAACAGGACACAGTCATCTCATTATGCTGCTCTAGGACACTTGTGACAAACAGAGAGATGAAAAAAAGCAAAACCCACAAACATACTCCCAACTAGAAAATATATTGTGCTTCAGTTAAATTGCTGTCAGAAGTTCTGGGTTTATATCTTGCCAACCTCACACTTTTTAGCATTTCTGGTTTTCCAGCTGAAATTCCTAAACCTTTATTTTCCTTAACTCACTCTGTAAGTAAGGCCTTTAAAATCTTTCTGAAAATTTGTAATACCTATCTAATACATAAAATACTAGACATCTTCAAGGTTTTATACATTAATGGGATAATTTCTTTGGAAAAAACCCTCTAAATTACATTTTATTCGTGAATTAATTAAAATCTGTGAGGTTATATCTTTCAGTAAAGACCAAAAATAGAGACTGTAAAGCTGTTGAAAAATCTGGTTTATTTTTTCATTTAAAACCCCACCATAGCACCACCATATGTAATTCAGACTGTTGGTATCCTTGTTGTAATGATCTATCACAGCAGGGGGTGTGTAAAACAAGAAGCATCTTTTTTACTGCATGCCAGTCTCCTTCCTTGCGTCCCTAAAAAGCACAGTTACATTATATATTTAAAACCTCAAGGAATTTGATGATATTTCCACACCACAGATACCTGCTGGGAGTGCTGTGTTGGAGAATAACATGAAAAGGTTTCATGCTGGAGTAAGAAAAACCATTGTGCACATGTTGTTTCATTTTCTTTTACACATATGCAGGTGTGTGTGTGTGTATATATAATTTATATATATAATATATAAATAAAACTATTACATGATGCTGTTGTGATTTGCATTTTTTGTGACATGCACCTGCCTGGGATAACCAAGAGCTGGCTCCATGGCTTGTTGTGCTGCTGTCACATGGTATCTCCATTCTCTACAGCAAATGCCTGTGATGATTTCCTCTTTCATTGCACCTCCACATTTTCCTCTCTAGTAAGTGCTTGGTGAGAAGTGTCCCATCTTCAGTGAGAGTGTGTCTGTCACTGTCATTTGCTTCCAGATGTGTGCTACTCTAGGAGGCTGTCTGCTGAAGATTGGAGCCATTAGGATAGGTCTTAGAGTAAAGTAGTCAAGATATGTACTATTCTGGCACTTAGGGGAAATTAAGAGGGTACCATACCTACCATGTATTAGAAATTTCCTTTAGTTAAATGGCTTTCTCTTATCCTAATAGAAGTAGATAATATTTCAGTGATAAGGAAATGTTTCCTTTGTAAAATGTTCAGTTTAGACAGTATCACAGGTTTAATTCTGAAATAATATTAAACTAAAGAATTACTGGATTGCATGATACTATTTGCAATTAATAGAGGACTTCTTGGTTTTCAGTTCCACCTGGGCTTTATAGATGATTTTTGTGTGGTGTAATTTTGCTTATGAAGCAAAATTTCACCACACAAAAATTTTCAAAGGTGTGTACTGTTAGAGCATCTGTAATATAATTATGACAGAATGTGGTATGTTGTCTGAAATAATTTTCCTTAAGATGTTTGACATACAGCTAATTTAATGGCACACAAGAGAAGGAGATGACTGGATATTATAAATTTGATGTAGTTAGCAGGTTATTGCTGGCGTACGTGCAAGCTGGCGGAAGACCTGGGGAGGCTGCCTTTTGGTGTTGCTGGGGTACTTGGCTCTAAGCCTGCTCTTGCCACCTGCTCCACGGCCCTTAGGGATAACCCTGTTCTTCCCTCCAGCCTGAAACACAGGGGTTTGTCAGGCAGTTGCTTGTGTAGGATCTGTAGCTGTGAAATGCGGCAGGGAAGGAAGCAGCTGCCGCAGATTTTGTACAATGGTTTGGACGTGCCCTGGTGCAATAGCCAGAGCAGGTATCGTGTGATGCTGTCCATTAGGAGGATGGAGGCCCTAAAAAAACATTTAGCCCCGAACTGATGTTGATACCCACACCAGTCCAGATCACTGCTTTTGGTTTCCAGCACCAACACCAAGATTTTTCGGTGTTCACAATGTTCAAAACTGTTCTGCACAGAGATACCGCCATAGGTGTGAAGAAATATACAAATATAAGCAAATACAAGTCCTTGGGGAAAATGTATCGGGAGAGGCAGGAAGTATAAGAGACTTTCTGGCTGTGTACCAAGCACATGTTTACCTAGCTATTATTTCTGTTATCTGTGGTTCTTTGTTTTGGATTACAAAGAGCAAAGATGACAAAGAAATGGTTGGGAATTACTGATAGGAACTGATTTTTTTTTTCCAGTAAGGGAGACACAGTATTCAGTTAAGGAGATCAAAGCCTTTAATCTATCTGGCAATCTCATGTAGTGTGATTCCAAAATACTTAAGTAATTTTTCTCGAAAAAATAGGATGATTGTGAATTTAAATGCATATATTTCTTCTAACATTTATGTGAAATATGCAGATAATTATTTTAATAATAAAACTGCAGTTGTCTGTGTACTTAGGTGTAAGTTTTGTTGACAAAACATTTACTCTGAGAGCAGAAACACCATATATTGTGCATTAAGTATATCTCTAAGCATAGGGGAAGAGAGCCAAACTGTAGGTTTGATTTCTTACTGCCTTTTAGTAAAAACCTACAGCTCCATTTACATGGGTAATTTGTTGACATTTATTTTTTTCCTGTGGGTTCATATATTTTATTTGCTGTCCTGCAATTTTGTAAATTGCTTATTCTGTTACCTTTCTGTAAAGCAACAGTGTGGAAAAACCGTGTAAGAGTGCTAGATACATTTTCCTCTGATAGTATTAGTGGCACATGTATACAAAAGATGATTTGTTTATGTTTCCTCTCATTTTTGTTGCAAATGGTTATTTACATCCCTTTCTATATAAAAAAAGTATTAACACATTTCGCATTTCAGCTGTAGTATTTCATGCAGGAAAGCATCATCTATTGAGTGAGTCTTTGTGTTTAAAGTAAGCCTGCATAACTGTCTTGGTAAAGAGATGGTGAAGGATTGTGTTTGTCTTCAGCAGCCAGTAAGTCAGTACAAAAGAAAATGTGATAAAACTTTCCTTTAAATATGTATCTATGTCTCGCTAACCCCAGGGGAAGCAGGAAGAGGTTTGGCTTTTAAAATTGCGGTGGTAGTTTTTCTCATGAGAAGCTCTGGGAGTCTGCTCAGTTAGCACCCTTGTGAGATGTTCTGGTTCATTCTCTGGGACAATGTACAATGGAGAAACTACTGAACTTTAATGAGAAAGGAAACCTGGTACTTGTTCTGAAAAACAGAAATGCAGAACCAGAGTGAGCTTGACAAAACTCAGTCTTAAAAGCTGCAAGAAGGGTTTGATTCGGTTATAATTATTTAGTTCTGCTGAGGAAATAATTGAGAAACAATATCCGACTTCAAATGTGAACAAATGGTTCCAACATGCTTGAGTGATTCAGCTGATAAATAATAGAGAAGTCATTTAAACCCACTTATTAAGAATTGTGTTGAAGAAAGAGCCGTTTTTTGAAACCTTGTGTTGTATAGCAAGGCTGAGTAAAATTCAGACTAAGTAAAGCCTCCATGCTTGTAAAGAAAGATGTGAGGACTTTGCAGAGCTGTCGTCCTCTTCCTGTGTATGGTAGCCATGAAGTCTGGCATTTCTTGAGTTGTGCCAGTAGAGTCTGCGAGATTTAGGATGAATCCAGTTACATTCTGTTCTTTCAATTTAGTTTGATAAAAACTGACCCCAGCAGGGGAAAAGAAGAAAAAAATAATACAAAGAAAAAAGGATTTACAGGTATTTTAGAAAATCATCATTTACATCTGAAAGCCATGTTCCAAGCTCAGATCTTAGTCAGTCAGGACATAGTTTGATGCTCAGAACATCAAGAGAGAGAGCTCAGTCTCTCCCAGTGCTGCTGCTTTTTGCTAACACAATCTTTTATCCTGAACCCACTCAGAGGACTGTTTGCTACCAAAAGAAAATCAGTCTCAAATTTTTATTCACTCCAGTTGCATCTTTTCTTACTTCCTGCTCTGCACATGCAAACATTCACACATGCAGAGCAAGGACCCCCCCTTTCCATGAGATCTTCTGTGCAACAACAAGAAAAGCACAACTCTCCTTCTAACACCAGCGTGCTTGAGTTCACCAGGTGAACTGCAAAGACAGACTGGGAGTGAAGATTCAGGGCTTCCTTTTGCTCCTGCTCTCTGTGTGTGGGAATTTCTTGTCCTTTCACAGAGGAATAAGGTGGGGGCTACCACTCACCCCCTGCTGCTCCCATGTGAGACTATTGGCTCCATTGCTTCACTTAGCAAATCCCATTTGCTGTTCTTCTCACTATGTTTAATGCAACATTGACTTGCTCTAACAGCATTTTTCAAAAATGTATTAAAATTCTCTGTAATGCACCATAATACCTATTCCAGAGAGTCCCCTGACTGCACACATTATTATAGATGGTAGGAAGCTACAGTGGGATTAGCTGTTGACTGCAGATCCGATGCCAGTGCTTTTCTTTCTGTGGTTCCGTGTAATTTAACATGTCAATAGCCTCCCTGGTAAAACATGATAAAATTTTATGTGGTTGTATTACTGATAATGTACCACATAGTTACACATGAATGATATCACTGCTAAAAATAAACAGATATTTCAAGACTGATTTCAGTGACTTACTGCTGTCTTGCCCTTTTTATATATGTATTTTAATAGTGACATCTCTTTCTTGCAGACAAAATTGAAGAAGCACAAAAGCAACTTAATGGAACAGAAGACCAACAGAGAGGTAATAACAAGCCCCCCAAAATAAAATAGAAAATAAATAAAGTATTGTGATCCTAGAGGCTGGTCCAAAGCCTTCCTGTGTCAATGAAAAGACTTGTCTGGGCTGGGCGCTGGATGAGGCCCCAGGCATG
Organism: Hylia prasina; assembly: GCA_013397195.1. Lineage (NCBI taxonomy): Eukaryota > Metazoa > Chordata > Aves > Passeriformes > Sylviidae > Hylia > Hylia prasina. The sequence goes on along the minus strand of VYXD01012565.1, from coordinate 737,355 downwards.
TCTGTCTGCAGATCAGGGGCTGTGTTTGTAATGTCCCACTTCAGCTGAGACACAAAGGCTTTGTTTCAACTACCCAAGTAGCTGCCTTGACCTTGATGAGATGGCTGAAGCTGTAGCATCAGGGGCATGTACATTGCTGACCACAGCCTGTGTGTAACCCTTGGTTCATTATGTGATTTACCTAATCATTAATAATCATACTCGGTTTATGGTGAGCAATATGTGATGATTTCCAACATATGCTGAGGAAGGGGACTGATCATCACAGCTTATTTTAAGAAACAGATGACCTGTGGCAGATTTAATCTGTGTGTTACAGCTTAGAAAGCTGGTGCAAAATCATTGCATTTCAAGAATAGCTGACTGCAGTGATACATTTGGTTGTGTGACAAATCTCATCTGCATACCATGGGGATGCCCAGACACAGAGTGGGGAACCCAAACAGAACTTTGCCAGATTACTAATGGGCCCATCATGGGAGAGGCATGAGAGGTCATCTCCACAGCTTAGAGGAGCACAAGGGCAGGAGGAAACCCACATTAAGAACTCAGAGAAAGAGTGATCCTGCCCAGTCTCCTCTCAGGCCTGTGGCTGCAGAGCCCCAGCTCAGGGGCTGAAACTTTCCAGGAGTGAAACTTTCACCATGCACAGTTGGGGAACAGCTTTGCAGATCACTTTTTGGACTAACAGTGTTGCTAGCTGGGGCTGTGAGACACACATTGGAGGACACGGGAAAAGCTTTTGGGGATTGTGTAATGCTCTGTACCAGCCATTGGAGTGGGGCTGCAGCCCTGAGGGCTGATACATCCAGGTGCAGCAACTGAGGAGTCTGGGATCCAGGGCTGGCTAATGGGCAGACCAAGTTTCTGAGCTAAGCTGCTGGTGAGATCCACCTTGGATCCATAGATATGTTTCCATTAGTGGATCTTTGCCCTGCTTAGCGAGATCAAGGAGCAGGATGAGGTAGGAATGCTCAGAGTGTCTGTTCAGGATCTGTGTGTCCTGCCATTTATATGTACATACGTATGGGGTGTGTGTGTGTTTGATCTGTGTATATGTCCTTCTTGGGAAAACATTTTCAACCTTGCTACTGGTTGGAGCTGGGGGCATGAACCAGCAGCAGCTTCACTTCTCTTAGGCTGCTGGATTTGGCAGATGAGATATTTTCTGGTATCTGTTATCAGTGCTTTGGCTATTTCTGGGTAGGCATTCACCTTTCAGTGGTAGTGAGCTGCCCATTTGGCTTGTGACACATCTGTGAGCAGTTTTGTAAATTGTTGATGTTCTGTCCTGGAAGGTTTATTATCTTTCAAAACAATGAACTTCAAAACTTTTTGAAGAGTAGAGAGCAGAAGACATACCCAAGTAGATCTCAGCAGGGTCTCTCCAGCCCAGCATTTGGCCTCCAGTGGAGGGAGTAGCATATACTATTTAAGGATGCCACATAAGCCTGGCCACTGTCTTTAGCCTCTTCCCCTTATGAAGTCCACACATACTGAATTCAGGGTTGTCTGCCTTATCCCTTTATTATCTAGACATTCGGGGAGCTGTTAACTATGAGTATAGTTGATTAATGCTGTTTGCACCCAACAAACATTTTCTGGCAGCAAACTGCAGTAATTCACTTGCAATGACATTAAAAATACATGATTTTATCTTTTCTCCTCAATTTCCAATTTTTCTTCCATTTTCAGCATGTGTGTCCTAGCTCAAGCACTGTGAATTGTTAAATAGCAGTTCTGCACTCACCTTATCCACTGCCTTCATGATTTTATAAATCTTGTCCATATTTTGCTCAGCTTTCTTCTTTCCAGACTTGTAGCTGGTTTCGTATTTCAAGATGTTTAATATGAACTGTTTCATATGAGTACGACGACTGTGATGTTGCTCTGTGTATTTGTGAAAGGTGGAAGAGATAAAATACAAGTGGCTAGATAGCAGACCTTTAAATGTTTGCAGAGACTTTTAAACAAACTATACCTTCTATTAAATCTTTCTTACGTATTTCTATTTAGTGTATCATAGATTGTATTGTCATCCAAATGTGAAAACTTGGCACGTAAGGTATAGCTGTCCTTGTTGCTGTTGGTCTCACAAAAGTAATACTGCTCTGGATGATTTTTTGTGATGGACATGTTCAAGCTAAGGACAAGCTAACCTCTGCTTTCAGGCATTTGTTCTCACGTGTGGTCCAGTAACCTCTCTGCATAGAGGAAGATAAATTCTCTAGGGTAAACTTAGCAATATAGTCTGAAAGGGATGGGGTTACAAAGGTTTGTGTGGTGGTAGCACTCAGCTTTCAGGCATCTCAGAATCAAAGAGAGATTTGACTTAATTTTTGGCTTCTAGCCTTCTTATGGCTGGAAATTGAAAAATAAGTTTTTACATTGAAAACTGATATAGAAATAACTGAGATAATAAAGTTACTCTTTTCAAATTAAAACTGTCCTCTGCCACTGTGGATTTTTTTAGTTTCTTAAATGCCTGAATAGATCACATTCTTGGTGATATGAAGTAAACAAAATTATTTATTTGAAGCTTTAGACTCTGAAGGCTGCTGAAAAAAAGAAAATACATGTTTTGAGCTAAACAAGTAAACAAAAATATGCACATATTCACATAAGTTATTGTAAATCACAATCCAGTGTATACAGATTCATGTGAAGTATGATTGTATATTTTTCCTCTTGGTTAATTTATCTTGGTTTTCAGTTCATCTAGATCACTTTGGATGTGTTTATTTCCTATCTGAAATGATTAAGAAATGTAATTTTGTGGAGTTTATCATAAGTTAACTGCTGCTGTGTCAGAGGAGCTGTCAGTGGTACAATGTATTTCTGGGGAGGAGTTTTTCATAAGTTTATTCATGCTGAGTTTCTGCTGAGTAGCATTGTGCACTGATCAGTCATAAGTTTATACATGTGTGGGATTTAAATTGAATTTAATTGACTATAGAAATACATGTATTTAAGATCTCAGTTTGCCATTAGCTATAGTAATCCAATTAAGTGCAGATTGGAGTAGGACTCAAGCACATATGGGACAGCACATGGGCAGACATAGTTTTCAAGTTTGCACTTTGGTTATTTAGTATAAAATTGTAGCTGCTTTTTTATTTTTTGAAGTGATAGTCCACAAGTTATTCAAATAATCCTTGATTCAAATAATGGCCTTGATTCAAATAATCACTTGAGACCAGAAACATGTTCTTTAGGGGCTGTGCTCAGCTGCCTGCTCATTGGGTGTGCAAAGTAGCTAATTCTCATGTCTTTTCATTTTCTCTCTGCTGCCCAATTGCCACTCTGAATTTTCAGGAGGAGAAACTGTGCTTCTCCTTTTTTTGCTGCTGCTATCTCCCAATGGTCTTTCACACCCTGAGTATGCCCCTACTTTGGGGTTGAACTTCGACCTCTGACACATGTACAGGGTTTAGTTAGTGTGATAGAGCATGTCTAGCGCCACATGGTGTTCTTTAAAATTTGGAAGGGATGATGAGCTTGAGCTATACAAAATCTCTCCTTGAGAATGCAGTGGTGTGGGATTCAGTGGACATTGTGGGCTGGAAAGCTTTCAGGTGAACGCAACTGCTTTATCTTTGGCCAGTGGTCATCCTCCTAAGAAAGCCATTCCAAGGATGTCTCTCTGTCTTCTTCCTTCCAGACAAGTTAAGTTCTGTTGGATTGTGATCACAGAGGCATCTGATTTGGTCATCCTCAGAAACAGTCCAGCCTCTGAAGTGCTGTAAGCATTTTGTTTCCTGCTTTATTCATTGCAGCAGTTCTTTGCCTGTCACAGCACTCCAGGTGTTAGGTACATCAGCGCCACCAACACTATCATTGCGTCCCTAAGGACTAGTGGAACTAACTTGGCTGTCTCCATACTTAGTGTCAGCAGTGCTGACTGCCACCTAAATCTCTCTCTGCTTTTGAAAATGTTTGGGGAACTCAAGTTGGTGACCAACTTTAGCAGCACCAAGATTTGCAGAAAGTGGATGAAAGACTTCCAGAAGGACCATCTCATGGCCTGATGTATACTCTGTATTGCCTACCAGTCCTGGGGTCTCTCAGGCTCTTGGGACTCCATCATTTCAGGTAACTGCTTCTTGCCGTGTCATAGCCAAAAGGATCAATGATGAATTTCTGGGTAAGATGGAAGATGGATTTCTTTGTTCTCATTCATGGCTGTTGCTGTGTCCTCAGACTGGGTGGTCTGGGATGGACTGGAGACGTGCCTGTGTTCATCAGCCTCGTTGGAGTTTAGACTTGCAGGCTGTCCTGATTGTTTGTCAGGTGTGAATTCATCCCTCTGAATAAGCTGCTGCCCTTGTTTGATCAAGTTTTTGACTTTCTGCAGTATCAAGGTTTAACCCAGCTGGCAGCTAAGCCCCATACAGCCACTCACTCATTCCCCCACAGTGGGCTGGGGGAGAGAATCACTATAGTAAAAGTGAGAAAACTGGATGGAGATAAATACAGTTTAATAGGTAAAGTAAAAGGCACTCAAGCAAAGCAAAACTCATTTACCACTTCCTATCAGCAGGCAAGTGTTCTTCCATCTCCAGGAAAGCAGAGGTCCACTGGCATTTGTCCAGTGATGAATGACATAATTCCCCCTGTGTACCTCCTTTTCTCCTTCTTCCCCCAGCTTTATATGCTGAGCATGGTGCCATATGGTCTGGAATATCCCTTGGATCAGCTGGGGTTGGCTGTCCTGGCTGTGTCACCTCCCAGCTCCTTGAGCACCCCCAGCCCACTTGCTGGTGGAGTGGTGTGAGGAGCAGAAAAGGCCCTGGTCAGGAGTGATGAAAACATCCCTGTGTTACCAACCCTGTGTTCAGAACAAATCCTAAACATAGCTTCGTAGGAGCCTCTGTGAAAATTAGCTCTAGCCCAGCCGTAATGAGCACATGCAGGAAAGGGGGAGATGGGTGTACTGTCTGTACCTATTCAATGGGCAAAATTTTAAACAGGTTACTCATTGTCTCTGCAGGCTGTATATGGTATAACAAATCCATCCTGAGCTCATACTTCCAGGCCTTCTTAAGGGTATGCAGGCATCTGTGAGTCTCTTCTGATTTCTTCAGAGAAAGATCTCTCTGTCTAACTTCAAGGAAAAGCCTTTTTTTTTTCTTTTCTCTTATGGATTTGAGGCTTTGTATTACATGCTACCTCAACAATTGCAGTTGACTTTATTCAGACAAAGCATGGGAATAGTTACATCTTGAATATCACCTTTCCTTCAAGGTCTGTGCTCCATAGCTTGAAAAAGGAGGATCCATGTTCTGGTGGCTCAGTTTGTTGCAGCACACTTAGTCTCACCCCTGGAAAAGGCAATGCCATAAATAGCAGAAAGGAATAAGCTGTGACTTAAGTTTCAGTTCAGTGTGTTATGTTGGTCCCTTGCAGTTTGCCAGTTCTGATAGTGAGTACTCATTTTGGAGTACCCACTTGAGTTAAAGGGTCTCCTCTAAGATCTATTTAGCACCTGTTTGAGTCTGTCATTTGTCTATCAGTCAAGTCACTGTAGTTTCTCACTCCATCCTTTCCACATTCCTTAAAGAGCTTTTTCAGTTTCTTGCATTCAGCTGGGGATGCAGGAATTTAAATACTAAGCTGTTCATTCTTCTGTGTCATCAGTTTTAGATCCTCAGCATAGCTGTTCACTTTCTAGTCTGTGAAGATGAATTTCTAAGTTGGTCTCACTTATTCCAGAGGCTAGCTGTGGCAGATCTATCTTGATAGCATTCCTTTTCAGAGATACCACAGGTTTCTCCCTAAGACAGTATCAGAATTTCACCCAGATCAGCTCCCTTTCCAGAGTCTTAGGCTTTGATATTAGTAGAGCCTCTTCGTGCTTATCTTGAGATACAGAAATATTGTTGGCAGGTTCGAGAGTTTTGCTTGACTTGATCAGTGATTGTTCAAATGGCTGGAGGCTCTGTCAGTGCTCACTGAGAAACCACCTCAACAGAACCATTCAAAGCCCTGGTTTGGACTCCAGCAAGGTGCAAGCAACTTCTGGGGTGCTGTTGAAGTACACCTTTATTTCCAGCCTCTGACACGGAGCTGCCTGAAGCCTCCATCATCTTTTGCAGTGACTGCCAATGTGCCAATGTGTCTCTGAAGCCTGAAGGTTGAAGCAGTGTTTGGTGGAGTTGCTCTGTAGTCACTGCTTGCATGCAGAACATGACTCTCCATTGGCCTCCTTCAGTCCCAGTACGGCTGTGTGGAACCACCCATGGAGTGAGCGGCCCTTTGAGCTGTCGTGCAAAGAAAGGGAAAAGAAAGGAGAGATTGCATTCACCACCAGATAATCTCTGAGATGCACAATCCACATGCACATATGTTCCCCTCCCACACTTGCAGTCCCTTCAAAGCAGTGTGTTGGCATGGAAGAAAGGCAACCAAAATTAAATGCCCTTTACCTTGTTTGCCCATCTGCTGCTTTTTTAACCAGAATGTTATTTTTCTCGTAAACTGAACAGCACTGAGATTTGAGTAGGTTTGTCTTTATAAATCTGAGCATGAGACTTTAGTTCACAAACACATGTTCTGCTGCAGATTTATGGTAGATATATTTTGTATCTTCAGAGTTCTTGCAAATCCTTCCCGCTTTTATTATCCCTCTTGTTAAATTACTGCAATATGTTAGCAAAATTATAGAGAGAGTTTGAAATAAATTATTATTAATATACCAGCATTCTGCTTAGATAAACAAAGCATTGCATATGTCTTACCTTAAAGATTGCTGCTGTTTTAATGTTGTCATGTCCCAGCTTACAGATGACTCAGCAGCCCACCATCTGGCCCCAAAAGAGCAGCCAGGTCCCTTCCCTCTTCTCCCCTCCTCACAGACTCCCATTCCTGCCTTCTGCCACTACACTCCTCCAAAAAAGCAGGTGGGATGTGCCCTGCTCCCTAGGCCATCACAGAATCATAGAATGGTTTGGGTTGGAAGAGACCTTAAAGATCATATAGTTCTAGCCTCTTCTAATCCCCCTACCATGGGCAGGACCACCTTTCACTAGACTAGGTTGCTCAAAGACTCATCAAACCTGGCATTGGACCCTGCCAGGCAGCTGCAGTCAATACTGTGTTCTTTCACCTGGGGGAAATAGGAACTAGAATAAGAAGGGGAGATATCAAACAAAGATCTGGAAATGTGATGTTAGACGATTTCCATGTTTTGATTTACTAGCTTAATGTGACGCATCCTTCACAGATGTTTCCCTCAATTTTTCTAGGAGTTTCAAAGGTACAGGAGCTCTCTGGATTCTTTGCTACTGTGTGGTACCAATGTACTATCATTAGTCCGAAACATTTTCTTTCCATTTCATATTTCTAGGAAACTGCCTTACCTTTTGGGCAAGGTACATTACCAAGACTCAAAGTTTCATTTGATTCTTTTCATCTTTTCATCCTTATCTTCAGAAACCCTATGGGCTAGAAATACAGTCATTCTAAATGGAAGTATATAATCTTCAAAAATTGCAAGTTACAGTAATGTTGTGTTTGTTACATAATGCTGGTGAGAGGATTCGCTTTTTAAATTTATTTTTACATACACCAGAACTGCCTAGCTTTTCCTTTCCAAGTGTTCAAAATTACCACTTAGCAGTGAAATTTTTAGCAATTCACTTGTACATTTTCCTGATACCCGATTTCATCAAGTATTTGTATCTGCATTTAAATATGTCAATACATCTATCTGAGAGGTAGTTTATTTAAATTGTGTGTCAGTCTATAAGGCTTTAATTCAAGATCGAAATGTCTTTCTAAAATATTTACATCAGCTCAGACATCTATGATTGGCTTAATGCAGGAACTATTTGTGTCTATAGCTCATGTCATACAAGATCTCACGTTTTCATAAAGTCACATCTATTCTTAAAATCTCTGATGTTTTCACATCGAAGGAACATTACGTGCTGCTAATAACAGCAGTGACAACTTGAAAGGTCCTTTCTGTCTTCAGGCACACTCAGTGCAGGGGTTTGTGCCCACAAAGAACAGTGAGAAAACTCTTCTGACTTGTGTGGGAACAGAAATAGTCTTTGATATCATTTAACCTCATTTTTCTTTGCTCGTCTTCAACGGTTAAGTACATTTTAATGTCCCCACTTAGCCAGTGGTAAAATGATAAAAAATGGAGATGTTTACGTGTTCTGTGCTCAGAGAGACAATGTTAGAATACGGGCTTAACCCAGGGAAGTTTTCTGGCTCCTGTAAACCTCCCGCATTGTGAGTCAATGTCTGTATCTGTTATTTCTATTTTAATTTTCTTTGGTTAGTACATTTAGTTTAGACTACTAGCAGATGAAATCTGCTTGGTATATCCACTGCTAGACATAGCAAGAGCTGGTGTTGTTTTGACAGGCAGAAAAACAGATTTACAGTTTTAAATTGAAAATTTCATCCTTTGGAGCTATTATGAGAACTTGGTTAAAACATTAATGGGATATTAAAGTAATAGTATTTTGACTTCTCCTGACAAGTATGGCAAATTTTCTGAGTGACAGTTCAGCAAAAGAGATTCCAACCTGCAAGTATAAGTTTCAAAGGGACATTTTACAAATTAACATTATAAAACAATCACTGGAAAAGCATCTTCCTCATAATAAATGGAAAGTATCTATTCCAAATCCACTGTACAGTAAATTATTAAATCAGTGGCTATGTTTTCAGACACAGCAACATATTGAACTTAGTCCTGCTTTAATGAATAGAAGGATTTCTTTCAACTTTATAGAATCTGAGGCCAGAGCAAGCTCATTTTTGTGGTGGGAGGATGCTGAGCTAACAAACTGGCTAATTTGAGAGCATACCTACGCACACGCGCGTAGTAAATTCAATAGGGTGCTAATTTTAGCTGATGAGAGCTGGGAGCAAGCCAGTTGTGGAAATGCAAGGTTTTTACTTGTTAGCTTCCTTGTAGTCTGCCTAGCATATGAGTAATGAGTGGGTTTTTTTCATACTTTCCTGATACTCTTTTAGTTCAGGGAGTTGTTAGTTTCCTTTAGTCTCCTCTGGAAGGGAAAATATAATATATAAATGGATGATGAGTGATGAGTTGGATAAAATGTACCACTCTATGGTAACTATATGCTTATGGGCTGACCTGAATGGAGTCTTTCCTAGGAATCTCCTTGAATGTATGGATGTGTGAGAGGGCAAAAAGAGAGACTGTGCTCATTTGTGGATAAAGGGCAGGTGAGGCTGGGGGAACGACTCTGAGTAGCTTTGAAGGTCTCAAAATTGGGGGCTTCCCACCAATGCTGAAGCAAACTTACCCTGGGGAGATCATCATTCCCGCCTGCAGCTCAACAAAACCAGTTTCCACAGTCTGGATATTCCTTGGTTAGGACATCCCTTGCATCTAGATTTCAGTTAAATGGACCTTTAGTCTACTTTTGTCGTGTTCACAGCACCATTTAGTCCCAAAAGAAAGACCTGCTCTATGGGACTTTTCCCACTCTCTTTGCCAAACCTTCTATTCCTTTCTCTGTCTTTAAATAATGTTGTTAGGTGTGAGCTCTTTCCTACTCTTCATTCTTACCGAGTTGCTACAGCAGTATGGAAATTGCTCCATTTGATCCCTGCTTTTCAAATGGAAGATTATGTTAAAGAAATGCAGAGAATGTGACTAAGGAGCTTGTTCTGTTTGAACATCATTATGTGCAAGGATGGTTTAGTTAACATCTTGTTCCTTTCATTTCTGTTTTTTCTCCCCAGACTCATGTTTGGATATTTTGTATTCAGTGTCTCATCTGACCGTGTAGCAAGTTGCTCTCTGGTGAAAACCTTTAAACTGGCTGCTGTGTCATGAGCCTGTCTATCATTCTGCTTTCATGGCCTTTCTTCTTCAGCAGTGTTAGAGGTGGAAATTGTTCTAATGATTTGCTAGTCAAATCCTAACTTTCCAGTAACAACTGGACATCCATAAGTTACAAGCAGGTGCTTTAGTTGTGAAACTGTTGACAACATTGCCTGACACTCAAGGAGAATTTCCGGATGTCCCTGAGCTATTTTAGCACTGTACTTTCTTAAACTATTTATATTTAAGCAGCTTTTATTTTTACATGGATAATTAGGTGGAACTGGTTTCTTCTTTGGCTTTGACTGAGAGCTCATTAATATGCCTTTTGGGAGGCATCCTGTCTTTTTGCTTGTCTTTGGAGTGCCCAGCAAGGAAGAACTTCTCAGGCTGTGAATAGTGGTGATGTGAGTTACCATAGCATTGTCTCACCACTTACTCGTAGTCAATGTGCTTTTTCTTAACACCACTTTAGATGTGATTACTTTTCTTAGCTTAGTATGAAGGTTTCTCTGTATGTTAGGAATAGAGAGCTCTTAAAGGGCTATTATGCAGAGCCAGTACATGAATGCCATAGGGCTACTTAATATGGCAAATATTTAAATTTTTTTTCAGGATGTTTAAAATGCTGTAGTATATATGCAAGTTGCCCTTGCTAAATGTTAATACATTGCCATTTTGTGTGTGTAGTTGGACATTAAGCATAGCCTGTGTGGTCAGTGTCTGCTGTTTTTGCATTGCTTTTCCTCTGTCTTTCAATGTCAAGTCCTATGAAACTTCACAGTGGTTCAGCCTCTCCTGGTTTCTTACACCACAATGGTGGGAAATCTTGATCAGTATCAAATGTCATGTTTCATTTAATGGGTGTCATGCTGGGCAGGAAATTAATTCTTTTTTTGGGAAAAAAATCCTATTTCCCTTTGGTCAGGATTTTCAGATGTGTTGAAGTGTTGCATTTGATTGTTGTTTGCATATGGATGTGGGAATTTCTCAGTTGAAGCTCTCATGTTACCTCAGTTGTCAGATGTTTATTGCTGTTTGATCTTCAGGGTCTTCCTCATCAAACATGCTTGATTTTATGGCTAAAAATCTGCTTGTTGTTACTTTCTTCACTTGAGATGCAAGATGCACTAAATGAGACCAAACTGTTCTAAAGAAGGTATTTCTTGGTCTTGTTAGCAGTTATATCCTTTACACCTCATGAGAAGGCAAGGTTTTCTTAATGTGAGTAGCCGTGACTTGAAAAGGTGCCGTGACTTGAAAAGGTGCCGCCAGGAAGACAGCCCCAGACTGCAGCTTATCATTTACTCTTTACCTGTCCCAAGGCCAAACAAGGGTTGGCAGACTCTCACATCTGTGGTGAAACTGTATCATGGGAGATAAGTCCAAGCCTTCTGCCTGGGGGGGAAGGTGTCTCCCTTTCCTTATGCTAAAATGTTATTGCACAATTCATAAAGCTAATCCACTCTGCCCTCTGCCCTCGCAATGGTATTTCACCATGTGTGAGGACTAGCCCAGAGGACACCTTTGTGACTGGAACTTTTAAACCTGTCAGGGGCTGTATTTCACTTAGGAGGTCATGTGTGTTCCTGTTTCTTGGGGAGGAACCTTTTATAGTTTGAATTAATGTCTGGATCATATCTGTATCTCTTCACTGTGGCTTCAATCAGTCCAGAACATTATTCTCCCCTTTCAGCTTCAGTGTAACTTTGCAACTTAAACACTGGTGAGGGAGGTCCTGAAACCTGGGAGCTGAGGAGCCCCCTGCTAACTCCCACATCAGCTTCTCTCTCCCTCACAGGAGAGGTATAGGCAGGCCTGTTATTTCAGGGAAACATTAATCAAAGGCAAGAAATACTTCTTCCTTTCTTTGATGTTACATTCATAGGTAACATAACTTCACAATTCACTCCTGTAAATATGGAATTAGTGGAAACAGTAGATTGTGTAGTTTAAACTTTATCATTTGTATTAAACATTAATAAATAATATTTGCCAGTTCTTAGCATTTGCTTATTTTTGGTAGCCAGAAATATGGATCTTTCTTGGAATGTCTGTAGTTGAAAACCCTGAAATTCCATATGAGCAGAATGTTTTTCTATTGCATTGGTTTTGTTGAGGTGCCTGTTAGTAAGATGAGTAAGGTAATTCTGTCATTAGTAAGATGAAATGTGAACAGAGTTTAGTGGTGGGATTTATTTCACGATGGAAGTCGCAAATGGGGAAAGGAATTAAACAAAAAAGGAAAACAGAAAAGCAGGATTCCTGGGGATGCTGTTCCTGGCGTAGCTCTTGCTACAGAATCATCTGCTGTTTGCTGGTATGAACAAAAGGACAGACGCTGGCACAGATGAACACTGTCATACTGCTTTAGCCTTTGAATGTCAAAGCTCCTCCCTACTTTTCTTTTCAACTAATCCATGTTAGAATGTGCTTTACATACAAATCTAGTGTTTTTAAGGGTCTGCTCTAGATGTGTTTGGACTGGTGTTCTCAGTAATAAAAGTACATAAACATGCATTAATCCTACTGACAGGGGTTTTCAAATACCACTGCTGACTTGGGAGTGCCCCAAGTTCTGTCACTTGCCTGTAGACCTCTGAGACGGGCAGCAACCACCCTCTGGCCACTTCATGATGTCCGAAATGAGGCACCTGAAATAAATAAGACTGTTAAAATTGTTGGTGATTTACTTTAAAATCCTATTCTATTTGTACTTAAAATTAAGCGTGGCACTTGTTAATCATGTTCAAATCTTTGTGTTGACTTGTTGGCTGTGAACATTTTCATAGTTGTATGAGTTGATTAGGTAATCAAGGTTTTGTTGTTTGGAAAAAAATTAATTTTAGGGAAAAATATTTATGGCTGTACTTAGCATATAGGAAGCAGTATGAAGCTAAAAAGGTAATTTATTAAAAAGTGAACATTTTGTTATTTCTTGCTGCATTTAGTGTGAGTTCTGGTGGCCTTATATTTGCCAGCAAGACTTGTTTCTTTATTTCATAATCATGGGCTTTTACTTATTCATGGAAACAGATCCAGTGAGATGATTCATGAGTGCCTTTGATAGTTTTGATGAAAACAAAATTAAGGAGTATGCAAATCTTAGCTTTTGGCCACTAAAATCAGAATATGATCCTTAGTAACCATCTCTCTCTTTTGGGAGCCTTTCCATCTCTGCATCACTAGCATTGTTGGGTGTCAGAGTAACCTCTTAGCCATTCATTTAAGAATCAATTAGTAGTTGAAGACTTTCAGAAGAGACTTTGTCTTACTTGCAGTGCCCTGAGAGCCAAAGTAGAGATTAGGAGCTAAAGATCAGGCACTTGGATTTGAAAGTCTGGTCTTTGTATGGGAGCCAACAGTGATTTTTTAATTCTGCAATGTGAAGTGAGTGCATGAGATGAAAATTATGGTATTCATTGGACTGCAGAGATGGATAGTGGCTGCTTCCTCCATGTTCACAGGATGGCACTGAGGGAGGAGGGAGTGGTGCCCTTCCTTGGTTCCCTCTTACTCTTTTCTTTAAGTTCAAGACTGTAGCTCTATTAGAAGGGAGAGAAAGAGAGTGGGTGTAATAAATAACATGTAGGCTTTGAGACAGGCAGTTCTGGGAGTTACTTAAACAAAACCATTGAGATCATTTTGTCAAGACACTGTCTGGTTCACCAGTAAATGCTTTGGAAGAAAAAAACAGATCACTTATAGCTTCCTTATTTGCTGTGTGAGTTACTCTGCAGATTGCTATCTGCACCATCACACCTGTTCTTTTGTTATTTCCTGTGCATAGAGCGAAGTGCATCAGAGAAATTGTAGGTGAACATAATCATGTTTAGGAACACCAGCTTTTTCTTGTCATGTTTTGAGTGCAGAATTCATGCTGAAGCAAGGCAATTAAGCGGAGAATCTTGAGAGCAGGCAGAACAAAGCCAACCAGGCAAAGCACAAAATAGATGCTCTGGTGTCCCTGGAATGTGAAAAGTGAGGTACTGAGCACAGTGGCATTGTCCCCTCTTCTTCTGGCCTGGGTAACTTAATCCTATTTGATGTAATACAGCTTATGAGAAAGATTCTTTATAGACATCTGACTGAGGTGACAGCAGTTCTCAAAAATACCACTTCACCACCAGGGGAAAAGGGGAATTACCACTGAATGATGAGAATAGCTGGGTGACTGCCGAGGGAGTGAGCAGAGCATATGTCATGGCAAGGAGAGAAAGAAAAGCAGATCAACTTCGAACTTTTTTTCCACATGAGGATGTTTTTACATTCTTTTTTGTTCAGTGTCAAATTGTGGATGTGGGTATATGGATGGCCCTGGCAAGTCATCACACTCCTGCAAGTTACTAGGCAGAGGCGTCTTTAGCATTTGGGGACTGATGCTTTCTGCCAGTTTTGTTGATTCCTCTGGAAATATTGATGCAGTTGACCTTTGTGCAATCATGTAGCGGGAGATTAAGAAACGTGCAATGCAATATCTTCAACATAAACTGGGAGTACGAAGCAAAGACTTAAACCAAAGGAACGACAGGCTAAAAACAAGCAAAGTTGTTGGTAGCTCCTTTTTTTGTCTAGATATCCCAGAAATTTGGTTGTTAGCAAACATAAGGTGAATATTTCTATTGAGAAGAATAATAAAGATTTCTAAATTATCCAGGAGTAGGCTAGAACATAGGACTTAAACAATTTTTAAGCCATGTAAGGTCATTGCCAAGTAAGTACCTTTTACAAGATTTTATAGAAGCAATGTACACTGAAGCAATTCTGTGACTCCATCTCTGGAATCACAAAACATCTAGAAGCAGAAATACAAATAAGAAATTAGTTCTCGTGATTTCTATAGACTGGAATTTTATTGGTATAGAAGCAGCACAATTATAGTGAAGACTGAAAAAAAATACTTTTTCTATATGTAATGCAATGCAAAACTTTCCTTTGTTTATCCATTTTTTCTTTTCAACTTCCCAAACAATTTTTATACTTTGGCATGTGTTGAGCAGCATTTTTAAAAATAAAGCAGTGAAGAGATTACGGAAAATTCTGATCTTGTTATTTAAAGTGAATTAATTTTTAATTGCTTGATTGATAGATTAGAAATACATTTTTACGTCCTTTAAGGCTTTTGTAAGCCACATTATATCTTTCAGCTGTGTTGGTTTCCAGTTCACCGGTACGTTGTGGGGGTTGAATAGCCTTGTTCTTTGGCACTGTATGGTTGAAACCCAGAAACAGTAGCTTTGAATATTCTGATATATCAGGAAGCACCAAATGCTCGACTGCTGCAGTATGAAACAACTTAGTCTTTTTTGTGTACATTTGCTTGGATGTTTGCAATTCATGGTACTCTTACTTTCCTAGCTGTGTAATCTGCCCAGCTCTTCCCTTAGTGCTCCGGTACAAACATCGGCAGTATGATCAGTGTGGAGGCGTGATTGTGACAGCACAAAAGCTACAGCGTGTGCATAAAAGGAACCAAATCACTTATGCACAATTAACGTGGCCATGTTTCACAGAGATCACCATGGCTAAAAGCACGCTTTTATATAATTACCTTGTTATTTTCTCTTTGATTCGTGTAAAACTGGTTTTTGTTGTTATTAAAAAAAACCAGTTGCAGTAGACTATGAATTGTAAAGAATTCACCCTTAATAATATGAATGATAACTTATACTAGTAAGTCACTAATAAGTAAGTCATTATAAAATTGTAAAGCAATGGAAAGTACAAAACATTGTGATAGAAGACTGCTTGGCTTTGAATATGTTAAATCCAGCCTAATAGGAATAGGTTTTGATGACACAGCAATAAATCTGAAGTTCATTTAAAGGTTAAGTGAACAATTACTGCAGAAATTTCTTTCTGGATGCCCAAGAGGAGCACAAAGTTACCAGAACTAGGATTTGGAGCCAGTAGTTCTGGCAAGGGATTCAAGCATCTCTTTCATGGGACTGCTGAATGTGGCAAAACAGACTCTTACTCTTCATAGGTAAGCTTTCTCTAGTAGGGCTGGGAGAGGAATGGGTCAGGTTCTGCAGAGCTTCCACATTTGCAATGAATAACGTGTGCTGTGGTTTCACCCCAACCAGCAGCCAAGACTCCATCACTCCCATTCTAGCCGCTGTAAACAAAGTTAACTCTACCCCAGCCAAAACCAGCACACTGTTTAATGTTTCAGTTTGCAGGGTAATCTGAATATCCATTCACCCTAACTGAATATATGTGTATAATTAAGTTGGCATCGAAGCAGAAATTAGGTTTTGAAATTCCAAGTATCTGGCATTACCACACATCCCAGTTGGGTTGTGCTGTACCATGGAGAAAACATAACATCTTTGCTTTTTTTCCCCTACTGGTCACTTTGCGTTCTCTTCTGCTAGACAAGTTTAGGCATTGCCTGGATTTCCTCTACACAGAGCAGGAATTTCACTCGGGATTTATCAGCTACAGTATCTCTTGCCAGATGCACACAATGCATTGGTTTTCCTCCCACCACAATATGGAATCCAGCTGGTGTTTCTACAAGAGGACACTCCTTGTGCCCCCTTGTCCAAGGGGCCGTAGGGTTGGTGGGTACTGGGAAGTCTGAGATTCCTCCACTTGCCTCCTTGTGAAGTTGACTGTGAGAATTTCATCCCTTTATACATTGTCGTAAGGCTATTCTTTACCTAGAAGTGCACGTAAACCTCTATTCCCGAGCTCCAGGAAGAACTGCATGGGGTTACTTGGTGCTGCTTCCCAAAATATGTGTGCCTGAACCTCCTTAGAGCCATCAGCCCTGCAGTCATGTTGGATTCCTCCTTTGCTTTTAATATTGGCAGTCAGACAAGTAGGGGTTTTGCTAACAGCATGATGAAGGAGTTGGTAAAGCCTAAAAAAATTAATTTGCATCCATTTAATATATAGCTTCCTCTGTCCTACCAGTGATGCAAGTGGAGGCAGTGGCTGTGACTGTGTCTGTGTTAGGATAGAAGTAAAAAAAAAAATTAGCTGATAGATTATCATACATTTGAGGTAGACAAAAGTGTGTAACTTGGGTATCCACTAAAAAAAAGGCTTCTGTGTATCAACACTGAAATTCAGTCTATTTGTGATTTTCAATATAGAGGGATTTGGACTGTCTACAAATACAAGTGCTTCCTACAAAATTATTCTGCTGAATAATGCTCCAATTCATTTGCTATTCCCTACTCCCCTGAAACTCTGCATGCATATCTGCTTAAAATTAGCAACAAGTGTAGCTAGTAATGAAATAATTCAAATTTAGTTTATTTTGTTTCATGATGCACAAATAGGAAGTCATTTAAGTGTGACTGATTTTATTCATCCATGGTAGTTGCTCATCTGCAGTGCTATTGAAATTCAGTAATTGGAGCTTTGAAATACAGTATTTGACAGATGGTGTGGGTGGTTGTGCCATTTCCATGATAAATCTACTTACAAACATAACCATGAGGAAGTTGTGTTCATTCCTTGACTATGGGAACTTATAGATGGAAAAAGTGACAAACATGACATATGTGTCTTGGTTTTTATTTTCCTCCTGTAATGATTTGAATTCTTAAACTAGTGTAAGAGAGAGGCTTCTTTTACTTGTCTGAAAAGAAGTTGCTAAAATATTCCTTCAGTAGCCTTCCTTTTCTTACATTTCCTTTGAAACTTTTCCTACAGTGAATTACTTTTGTGATGTCTTTGAGCATCAGTTAGAAAGCATTGCTCATTTTAGATGAAAACAAAGTAGATCTTTTCTAAAATACATTTACTGTTAACTGAAAGTATTTGGAGGCTGGAGAGACAGACAGTCCTGTTGCCCCAGGGCTTACTGTTGAAGCTTAGAGATGGTAAAATGGTATAAATAAAAACTATACTGCATTATCCAGTTTGAATATTCTTTTTTATTCTCTTTGTGTTTTAACAGAAATCACTGATGCTGGTACTAGAGGAACCCAAGATGCAATTAAGGGTGTGAAAAGAAAAAAGATTGTGTCTGAAAACCATCTTAAAAAAATACCAAAATCGCCTTTGAGAAGCCCTGCTGAAGCCAAGGTTAAGCAAAATGTAGACCCTTCACCGCTAAAAGCTCTTCCAGATGCCTCTGAACATGGCACGGCACAGGATCACCTGCCCGTGCAAAATGGAAATCCATGTACCAAACAAAATGGGGGAGCACTTAGCAGTGAGATAAGTGTTGAAACAACAAGATCTGAGACATCAATGCAGACAAAGCTTTCACTAACGCATCAGTCCTTAGATTTGTGTAAACAGGCAGCAGGGGATACTGATGCAAACCAACTGAACTCAGCAGAGAGGAAGCATCCCTCAAACTCCTCATCAAGTAATACAAAGACTGACAGTAATGAATGTATTAATTTTGTTGACTGCAGTACATCGTCCCCATGTACGCGTACTGCATTCGATGTCTTACTAAAAGCTATGGAGCCTGAACTGAACACCTTAGCACAAGAGTGCCCCCCTTATGGGATGCAGATAGAGAAACTGAGACCAAATAAAACTGTAAGCACCTCTTCTAGTCTCACATCCAATACAATAAGTGTCCAAAATCAGTCTGCTTTGTCACAGCAGGAGTTTGCAGCTGGACCTCCCTATTACCCGTGTACGTTGAACAATGTGCATGTAGCAACAACAGCCAAGACTGGACAAGCACAAGGCCAATCAGTTTCTCATTCACAAGACCTTATTACTAAAACCAGTCAGCAAAATCACCAGGTCGTTATGTGTCCAAGTTTAACTAGGCCGCTGGTGCAACAGCAGAGTCAAGAAAACCCCAAGCTCCAGCAGATCTACAGCATAGCAGTAACTTCGTCTGTCGTTCACACCTCATCTTCCACTGTAACTCAGGTTTTTTCTCAAAACCCACTAGTAGCTAGTTCGTCTTCACCATTGTCAATTAACACATCGAGTTCAACACACTTGTCCATAGGTCCTGTGTATAATTCAGCCCAGATAGCATCAGTTGTAAACCATGGTGTAGAACAAATATGTAACCTCTTGAAAGACCAGAAGCCTAAAAAGCTGGGGAAATACGTCTGTGAGTATTGCAATCGGGCCTGTGCCAAGCCCAGTGTTCTCCAAAAGCACATCCGATCCCATACTGGAGAGCGACCATATCCTTGTGTGACATGTGGGTTTTCATTTAAAACCAAAAGCAATCTCTACAAGCACAAAAAATCTCATGCACATGCTATCAAACTTGGACTTGTCCTACAGCCAGATTCAGGTGGCCTCTTCTTATCTCATGACTCAGACAAAGCACTTAGCATTCATTCAGATGTGGAAGAAAGTGGTGAAAGTGAAGATGAAGGCACTGCAGATGAAAGACAAGATGATCAAGAACTGGAACCTGCACAATTAGTGAAAGTCATTTCGAATGCAGAAACACTGCAGAAAGGAAGCCCTATTCCATTAAGCAACCCAGACTGTATACCAGGTGACTCTTCATTACATGATGCAGAACCTCAAGTAAGGGCAGCTTTACCAAAAGTAGTAGTTCATCCTGTAAATGTTTCTCCATTGAGGGCCGATAGCCCAAAAGTGACCGAGCCAGCACCTGAGCTTGCTGCAGTACAGAGAAAAGGAGATTCTAAAGTCACAACGCTTCAATCAAATTTAACACATACAGCCTCATTCAAGGAGAATGACATAAAGCAGCATCAGAAAGTAGAAGCAGGCCTGTTAGAGGAACAGCCGGGATCTACAGGAGGACCAGTGCATGCTCAACTCCAGAGACAGCAGGCAACTGATGGTTCTCAAGATCAGCAAGGAAAATGTCTTTTGAGCCCTAGAAGTTTGGGTAGTACTGATTCCGGTTATTTCTCTCGTTCCGAAAGTGCCGATCAAACAATGAGCCCTCCAGCTCCTTTTGTAAGGGGGTTGTTGACCTCTGAGAAAGATCCAAATAAAAATCTGCCATGTGTGCCACGAGCAAGTGGCGTGGTAGCATCAGTGGTACAAACTGTTTGTGCCGAAAAAAATCTGATTCTCTCTGGCCAAATGCGACCTCCCTTGGCAACAAAAACTCTTGAGGAGCGTATCTCAAAGTTAATTTCTGATAATGAAGCTGTTGTGGATGACAAACAGTTAGATAGTGTGAAACCAAGAAGAACATCTCTTTCGAGAAGAGGAAGCATAGATTCACCAAAATCCTACATATTTAAGGATTCTTTCCAGTTTGATTTAAAGCCCATGGGAAGAAGAACTAGCTCAAGCTCTGATATACCAAAGTCCCCTTTCACACCCACTGAGAAATCCAAGCAAGTTTTTCTTCTTTCTGTACCATCCCTTGACTGTTTACCTATAACACGAAGCAATTCCATGCCTACCACCAGTTACTCAGCAGTACCTCCTAATGTTATACCTCCCTCTCATCCTCTTCGAGGAAGCCAGTCATTTGATGATAAAATTGGCTCTTTATATGATGACGTTTTTTTGTCAGGACCTGCTGCTCCACTAAACCAAGGTGGACATCCTCGGACCCTGGTTAGACAGGCAGCAATAGAAGATTCTTCTACCGGTGAAAGCCAAGGTCTTGGACCAGTGCGATCTGTAGAAGAAAGTTATCTGGGGTGTAATTTATCAAATGAATCCTTATTGCAAAGGAGCAAATCCCTGGCACAGGGGTCAAATTTAGAAAAAACAAAGAAGTCCCCTCAGGTGCGAGGAACAATGTTTGAATGTGAAACCTGCAGGAACAGATATAGAAAACTGGAAAATTTTGAAAACCACAAGAAATTTTATTGTTCAGAGTTGCATGGACCTAAAACTAAAGCAGCAATCCGAGAGCCTGAGCACAAAACTGCTCCCAACAGTACACAGCCTCAAATTCTACACTACAGAGTCACAACTTCAACTGGTGTCTGGGAGCAGACACCCCAGATAAGGAAAAGAAGAAAAATGAAAAGTGTTGGTGATGATGACGACCCACAGCAAAATGATACAAGTGTTCCATCAAAGAACACAGAAGGCCAAAGCAAGCCAGCAAATTCTTCCAGTCTGTCAAAACACAGTGCCACAAGCGTGGTAGGACCACAACAACCAAGCAAACTTCTGCTTCAGAATTCCCAAATTCATCTTGTGGCTCGCAGTGCAGATCAGACTACTGAGCCAAAGATGGCTCCACTCATTGAAAAGCAGGCAAGTTCAGCTATGCAAGAAAAGGTGGAGTTGAAAAGACAAGGGACCGGAATTTCAGTAATACAGCACACAAATTCACTGAGCAGAAATAGCTCATTTGAGAAATCAGAGTCATTTGAAAGAGTATCACCAGTTTCTTCTCAAGAGCCCAACAAGGCTGCAAAGCACCGCTCTTTGAATACAGTTGTAATCCAAGAAGACAGACACTCTCATCTGAGCACTCCCCAGCGTCACCAACCCTTGTCATCAGAACCACCTAGAGGGGAAGTTCAGGGAAGCCAATTAATTTCTAATGAGAGAAGTGCTCCACTTCAGCCATCAAGACTCGTTCGCCAGCATAACATCCAGGTTCCTGAAATACTGGTCACAGAAGAACCAGAGAGAGAGCAAGAAAACCAATGCAGTGACCCAGAAAAGACAGAAAGGTTTAACTGGCCACAACGCAGTGAAACACTGTCCAAATTGCCAACAGAAAAGCTTCCACCGAAGAAGAAGAGAATTCGGTTGGCTGAAATAGAACATTCATCTGCTGAATCAAGCGTTGACTCCACACTTTCCAGAAGCCTAAGTCAGGAGAGTAGCTTGTCTCATGCCTCTAGTTTCTCAACTTCACTTGATAAAGATGAAACTTTAAAGGCTGAGAACCCTTCCAAAGCAGAGCCTGTTAGTAAGCCGTCAGAATTCCTCATGATTCCTGCTGGCTCACATGCACTGGCAGTGCCTGGACCTCATTACCGGGAAATGAGACGTGCTGCCTCAGAGCAAATCAGCTGCACGCAGCCCTCGATGGAGGTTGTGGACTACAGGAGTAAGTCTTTTGACTGTGGAAGCATGTCTCCATCAAAAGCTGTCCCGCTTGTAGAGGTAGCCACTCCAAAAGTGTCATCTGCAAATGGAGCTGCTGGACACGTGCCTCTGCTAGAAAGGAGGAGGGGGCCATTTGTAAGACAAATATCTTTAAATATTGCTCCAGAAAATCAGCAGCCTCAAGTGAAGTTGACTTCTTCCTTGCAGGCAGCTCATGCCACAGATGTGCCCACAGTGCCATTGCACAGGCTGCAGACCTCTGGCAAATCCTCGGTGGAGTTTTCTTCAAGTACTCAGCATTCACAGACTAACTCGAGGCCTCATTCAGCGATTCAAAATTGTAATCCTGTTAGCCTGTCTTCAGCTCAGCAGCCTCTAGATCACATGTTGAATAATCAAGGCCAGCCATCCTTGACTCATCAGCCTTCCCAGCCATCTACTAAAACATCAGCCCAAGGGGAGCAAGCAAGCACAAACTCACTTTCTTGTCATCCTGATGAAAAAAAGGACTGTTTTGCTCCAAAGTATCAGCTTCAAGTTAAAACGTTACATATAGGTCAGCCATACTCTTCTAAATTGGTAAAAAATACTTTATCAATTCAGACTGGTCCAAGTCAAGTTGGGGTGGACCAGAATGCATCTTCCTTTGAAGTGCAGACAAAACTCTCTGACATGTCTAATCCATACTCTGTGCCTCCTCTAAAGCAAATTGTTCCTAATAACTGCAGCAGTCAGGTACATCAGATTCCTCCTTTTGTGGTTCCTGTTCGTATTCAGAGCAGTATGCCATCCTATGGCTTCGCAACTGTTACACCCCTGCCTCACATTTTAGTGACACAGGATCAGGGCAATCAGTCTGTCTGCAAAACAAATGTGACAGTGCCAACGCTCGAAGGCAAAACTCAGCTGCCAAAATCTCACAAAGATCATCAGAGGACTTTGCCAAATTCATTTGAATTTGAAAATTCACCACCGGAAGGTGGAACCAGGAATTCACCTTTGTCAAGCTCTTTGAATATCATTCAGAAAGTGCCAGTTAGTGGACTCTTCCCTCAACCAGAAGTTACAGCTTCAAGTAAACGAATGCTTTCCCCAGCAAACAGTTTAGATATTGCCATGGAAAAACAGCAAAAACGTGTTAAAGATGAGAGTGGAGCTGCTTGTATGACGGATGCTAGACCATTGCATTCAGTGAACATTAGAGCTAATGACCCTACTAGTAAGCAAAAGAAACCAGTTTTGGTAAGGCAGGTTTGCACCACAGAGCCTCTTGAAAATCACCTCTTGGATCCTGATGTTGTTACACAGCATGAAAAAGGCAACAAGGCCAATACTTCAGACCTGCCTGACCATCAATCATCTGACACAGGGGTTTCAGAAACCCTAAAGAAGTCACCAGAATCCGAAGACCTTAAGTCTTTCACATCACCGGTGTTTGTAGTTAGGAAACCTTCTGAATTGTCTCCAGTGAACAGCCAGAGTTCTCTTCTCAAGGCTGTAAGTAGCAGCCAAGAAAGAAGGTCCCCGAGTGACAGTGATGAGAGCACCCACATGAGCAGCCCGGGCCAAGCAAAGCCTGTGGCAACACTGGCTGTGATGAATGCAGGAGAAATGCAGAGGTTGTCATTTCCAAGCCTCAAGACCACAACAAATTTTACCTGGTGTTACCTCATGAAGAGAAAACCATTGCATCTGCTGCAAAATGATCAAAAAATCTCTGCCTATTCTACATGGACCATTAGTCCCAACAATCCCAATCCACTCGGTTTGTCAACAAAGGTAGCTCTCTCCCTCCTCAATTCCAAGCAAAAAGTTGAAAAACCACTGTACACTCTAGCAAGAACTACACACCCCAGATCTGATGTATTGGTCTATTCAAGCAAGTGGAAGAACAGCTTGACCAAGGTACTTAAGCTGTGTTTGATGTGTACTGATAAATTACAGAGGATTTGCTTTGGAAATCATTCTTCTTCATATTTTAGGGAATGTAATATGCCTGACGCATACCATATATGTGCTTATTTATTCTAATTATGCTGGACCAAACTCCTAAAAAGATCTTAAGTAATTCAATTAAGAAATCTGTCCATAAGGATTTATCATTTTTTAATGGAAATTACTTCCTGGATTTAAATCTGCGTATTGAGTGTTTAATGTGGCAGGAATATGTTTGGCTATTTTTTTGTCATGCAAAGGGTAGAACAGAATAAGTCTTATATAATTACTATTTTAAACACTTCTAACTTAAATTAATTTAAGATCATAATTACATATTCTGCCTTAAAAGTCAGCTTAGGAAATAACAATAAGGGTATTTTCTGCTTCAAATGACTGCTCAGCTTGAACAGGTGTCCATGGATACACCATGAAAACAGTTTTCACCATCACTGATCATCTAATTGTGAGAGGCATGGTATACCGTTTTCCTTTCTCCCACCTAGATTAATCAGTGGTGTGAAATAATAACAAAAATAGCAAGGTTTAAACAAAATTGCCACTGCCATAAAACCACTGATAACTTCTTGGATTGATATGGCTCCAAAGATAACATTAAATCTTGTGCCGAGGAATGTAATCCAGGCAAAGGTTGTGACCCACATAAAACCCCACATCATTCCAGAGTCTAAAGTGGCAGAGCAAAATAGTCTCGTGTTATTTCCTTAGCTGTTTTGGGGCTGCAGATATGTGATCAGAATTTTACTTGCGGGGCAGTTTTGTTATGGACAGGACCAAAGCTGTTTGGTTTAGACTGGATTTGGTGTTCCTTAGTGATTGAACCACTGCTGTGCATGGGTGAAGGTGGCTTTTAGGCCTGCATTATGGCAGCAGGTGTCTCTGTCACTGTAATGGACCCAATAGTGGCTTTTATTGTCCCATCTACTGAAGCTGTAAAGCTCTCTGAAGTGTGCAGCACCGTTTTGTGCTTTTCCTTGCTCTGCGCTGCATACGCCGTGTCTTTGGTGCCAAATGCATTGGAGCTGGCAAAAACAGGGCATCAGTGAAGCCACAGACCTTCCTTTCTCCATGGTTCTTCAGGGCATGGAAATGGCTTGGCAAGGGGGTAAAAGTGGCTGTAACTTGTCCTACTGCCATCAGCAAAACGTCCTGACATTGGGACTCAGGGTCCATAGGCCAGCAGTCACTCTAGAGGAGACATTCCACAACCTTGGGAAAAGACCCCTGTTTGTGTGGGTGTTGAGGGACAGGAACTGCTGCTGTCAGAGGTCACCCTGGATTGTTTCTGTGTCTGCTAAATGTTTTGCTAAGATGCAACATTGTGAGTGGAGAGGAAAGCAATGGGAAGAGAAACTATGTGATAGGAAGAAGTAGTTTCAGAATTACAGAGTGAGTTGTGAAGATATGCTGAAACCTTTAAGGCCAAAAGGGCAGTGGAGTTAAATCTGGTCCTCCTGAAATCAGTGGGAGACTTGCTAACATTTATATTGGAGTTCAAAACTTTATCCATAATGTTTCCTGCATAAAATGCATACAGGCTGCTGATTTTGTTTTAGTGCTGTAGTTGAACCGAATTGTTGGTTCCATGTTAGTGTGCTGTCTTGGTTTTAACTCACTCCCTTTTGTTTTCAGTCTGCTTCCTCATACATTTCATGGGATGTTGCACTTAAATAGTGCTAATTTTTTTTTTTTAAAGGAAGCAAATGTTGAGCTTTTTTCATTGTGTGTAGTTGAGCAAGTCTTTCTAAGGCAAGTCTCACATCCTTGTGTCATTGAATCATGTTTGTTTTATTTTTGAAGAAAAGTCTATCACACAAGAAATTCTGTGATAGCAAAGCCAATTGTATGCCTCTTGAAAAACAGATTTTCTGTACAAACAAATTCTGTTTAGAATACAAATAATGGATAATAATGTTTTGAAAAAATATTTTGACAGCACCGTTTTAAAACACTCCAGGAGTGCTTAAATGCTGTAATAGGCAGCTGTCAGGAACATTTACAGTGCTTCTGCCACAAAAGAAACACAGTTACTAATCTTTCTTCAGTCTTTCTTGCTGATGTTTTGAATGAGGCACATGAGCATGATGGAAATGAAGATTTTTTAAGCTCTGCTTGGGCTGATTTACTGCCTTTGCTCAGAGCTATTACTAAGGAAAAAAGTGCTGCAAATAGCACCAATTAAAGTTTAATTGGCACCTCAGATGGTATGAGCAAGATGTACCATGGCAGAAGTTAAAAATTTCAATGACCTGATAGGTTTTTCTATCTAATACTTCTAGAGTTTGTCTGCTTTCCCTTCTGATGATTTAGGCAGCAGGATTTCAGATGTTTTCCAGAATGATGCTGCTGCTGCTGTCACAATATACCTCTGTGTTACCAGTCTCTAGTTAGACCTGGTGATGGAATAGCTGATGCCAATTCGGAAACTTCCTCACAGAAGCCATGTTTAAAAAAAGCAAAAACTGGAATTCCTCTGCTCAGGTCCAGTAATTCCATTAGGGTTTTTTTTTTTGTTGGAGTCTGAGGATGGAAAACTTTGGAGATCATTTTGCAACTTAATGTTCCATTAAAAAAAAACAAAAAAAACCACAAAAACAAAACACCCAGCACAAACAAAGCAAATAGCAAGTAATTCTAAAAAAAAAGTGGTTGATTTCTTGCTTAGAAGCTTTGCAGGGTCCTGAGTTCCTTGGGGAACCATGGTTTAGATTGCAGGTGTTGGGGGTTGTGTTTGCTCAGATGGCTTGCTCATTTTAACCCTAATCTGACAGAGAGCTTTAGGTGCTACCACAGTCCAATTTACAAATAATAATAATAAGGCAGTACTGTTATGTCTAACCTCCTCTCTCACAGCCGTAGCCCTTTCCAGGCTCATTTGGCGTATTCTGCTCGTGGGGCTGTAACTGCTGATCTTCTCACTGAGATAAAGCAACTTGCTGAGCTGTTCTGGGTTTGTCCCCAGAACTAAACCATGTTTACAGACACCTCGTGCTGCTGCATAACCGCTACTAATCACTGTCACAGAAAAAGGCAGTTCTTTCAACAATAGGTACCATGGGAAAGGAAGATACACGTGAACGAAATGCAAACAAAAAGGAACCCTGGGACTTTGTTTGCTCTTCACAATTCAGTGCTCAGAGGCAATAGGTGAAGTTGCCACGTTCCAGTGATTCAGAAAACAAACCTCAGAATGTTATTGTGAAAGAAGCTCCTGGAATGAGTGCAGCATGTTAAAATGTAACAGGAGATTTCACCTGCATGGAAAAGGCTTATTTTGTTTCCCTCCTCTTTTTATTTTATTGTTCCATTTATTACTATTTTTCACCAGTTTTCCTCACTTGAATTCACTGGTGTTATATCAGGAGTTCTTTCTCAAGCCTCCACTTTGATCTTGGCCCTTCTCACTAAAGTGTGTGCAATATTCCAGGGTGATGATTTCTGAGCGAGGGTAGGCTGAAGAATGGAAAGTTTCTCCTAAGTGTGGAAAGCTTTCCTTTCTTGGATGATATGCCACAACAGTCCAGCTCATCACTGGAAAGTAGTTAAATGCAGAAGATTTTTATGTGTAAACTAGTAAAAGTTTAAAGATATTAAAAAAATTTTCCCCAAGTGGCTATGTGCCAGTGGGAAAAATGTTTAATGAATATTCTAATCTGAAATTTATAACTTTGATGATTCAGGCTGCAAGCATGTTTTTTTTCCAAAGGATGTTGTAAAGTACCAGGAGTATCTGTTGAACTCTGGTCTCTAGGCAGTCCTAAGAGCAATTTTATTTTCAGTTTTATGCCAGCAATTGAGGACATTGGAGTTTAATTGGAGCAAAATGAGTAAAGTAGAAATGTATCATGGTCCTTGTCTCTGTTGGAGTGCAGAGACAAGTTTCTCTGTTAGAAACAGAAGGCAGAAATAATCATAGAGAGGAACATTTTACAGCACTGCTAGTTTTTCTGCCCTTTCCACCAGTTCATGTGGGGCTTGGAGGGATGTCAGGTGAGGTACATTAAATGATTTCCACACAAGGAACCTCTGCTCCTTAGAGACTGGTTGCTTTTTAAAATGTACAGAGGGCCCAAGTCATTTTCATCATCAATTTGAAATTTTTCAGAAAAAGCTAAACACCGCTTTTTTCATTGTCATTGTCAGTGACAGAAACTGAATGTTTCTGTTACTCTGATACCAGCATTTTGCATGTCCAAGACACTGAAGCAATTTCCTAAAGTAGCAAATAACCAGTAAACTAAAGTACAGCAGGGGAGGTAAATAATTTTAACACATAAGTTGGGCTGTCTTACACCTGTACATAGACATGTATTTTTTAAAAAAAGAAGGAGTAGTGGGAGCATCAGAGGTATTTGGTGTCATGATAGTTTTTGCATTCTGAGTGCTTTTGTGAATATACAACTTATTGCAACAGTTTCATCATAGTTTGGATAACAACATGAATCTAAGACTTCTGTAATCTTTCTTTTTCCTTTGTCTTTTCACTACTTAAAATTAAATCTGGAAAAAATAATTGGTGTGTAGTATTGAAAGATCAGGCACTTAAAGATTGCATTATTTCAGCTGCTTGGAATATTTATGTGGTTGGTTTATTGTGTGTGTTCTGTATTTTCCACAGCTCTCTTCCTGTTAAGCTACAAATGTCGCCTTGTTACTCTTTGTTTGCAGTGGAAACAAAAGCAGTTCATGTGCCAGGAAGTGTATAGGAGCTGCAGAACAGCTGAGTTGCAATTGTTAGAGCAGGCTTCACTTCTGATATTTCTCATCCAGGACATCTCATCCTTTCACCTTGTATGAGTGCTGTTAAAACATGCAGGGTGAAATGTCTTTCTTCCTACACACAGACAGAGTTGTCATGTGTGCTTTGGTAGAAGTGCTCAGGCGTTTGAAAAGGCAGTCTGAATCAATCCAGAGGGCTGTATGAGGGCATGTGCAGCTTCCTCAGCTTTCAGTTGAATTGGAAGATGCTTTTCCTCTGATCTGTGTTAATTCCTTATCATGTGGGAATTAGAGGTGAAGGCAGTATCTGAGGCTGCATGAAGGACAATGGGCAAGGACCAGGTGCCAGAATTATGTCATCCTTCAATGTATGTAGCAACCAGCATAACTGATCAGTCATTTTAAGCCAGCCAGTGGAAGTCATTCCTCTTGCCAAGAATTCACACGCTTACAGCATTAAGTTTTATAATGAGTGAAAAACATAAGGCCAGACTTTTTTTTTCTCTCATAATTTTATTCACTTATCAATATGAGCAAATGAGGTAAATATGCCAGCTACGTGGGTAGAACAGTTTATAAATATAGCAGGAATAATTGCTGGCTAATTGGATCATTCCTTCATTGTTGCCCATTTTATAAATATCCTAGCATTGGAAGGAGTAGATTTTAATTGGCGAATGTTGGGGGAACTCATCCTTCTTAAAACAAACCAAAAAAAAATAGTTCCTTGACTAATAATCAAGGAAAATAAAGAAATATAATCTTGTTCTGCTAGACAACTGTATGCTTTTTCTTGTAACTTGGTCTGGCAGTAAGAATTTAAGTGTGGAGTCTTGCTTTGGAAGGGTTCTGGAACCCCTGTTAATAACCTCACCAAATCGGGAATAGTCAGTCTCCAGGGCAAAGGAGCTGTAGTTCTTGAAAAATATTAGCATTCAGAAATGTTACCTGTTAATAACCTCTCTAGGTACACCCCTCCCTCCCACCCTTCTCCTCTGTGCTGAGCCGTGGGAAGGCAGCTCCTGCCGTCCACGAGGCGTTGCTGTGTCCTGGGTCAGCAGACAGTTTGGTCCAGTTGCTGCTATTCAGGAAGCGCTTCAGTTTGATGATACACATCTTTCTCTGAAGGCTGTTCCTGAGCTAAAAAGCATCACCTTCATCTTCCCAGAGCAAGGAAAAGGAATGTCCTACTTCAGACTCAAAGCATTCCTAGTTTCCTGCAGGACAATAATCTCTGTATAGATTTAGCAGTCCACAAACAGGCAATGTGTAGTGGAGAAGAAGTTGAGCAAAAGATATTTTTTGTTTCATGTATCTTAAGTTTTAAAATCTGATTATTAGAATTGTGGGGTTTATGATGCTTTTATTCACCCTAACTTGAATGTTTGAATAGCATATGAAAGACACTAATTTTAATGATAAGCATATCTCATTTTCTTTCAGAGAGCATTAAATAGGAAAAAACTGACTCCAACTGAATTCAGCAATAAGGAAAACTCTGAATCAAGCACTGAACATGATAAAGAAAACTCCTTTATCAAAACTGTACCAAGAAGAGTTAAAATATTTGATGGAGGGCGAGTATTGTACTTTGTCTACTAGATATCATTGGGAAGATATTTTTTCCTAGATTCTAGACTTTGCAGAGATGTTACTTCCTGATTGATTTATTTTAAATAACAGTTCCCATATTGTGGTCTGTGGATGTTGGTTTATGTTTCCAAGAAAAATGGAAAGTCATCAGTAGCATGGAGCCATGAGAGTTATGAGAAGGGGTAATAAAATAAAGAACAGTAAGCAGTGCAATTCATTTTTTTTCCAGGGAATGAGCATTATTAATCAGCGCTAAGGGCAGCTAGATACAGCCAGAGATGTAAATTCTCTTCCTGTGTTTCTCTAACATGATAAATAATATCTCTTCTGCAGCAAGGTTGTATAACTGTAGGTGGAAGGAAAATAGTCCAGGGGCTAAGCAGCAGCCTGTGGTGCTGTCTCTGTCTGGCACCTTGCTGTGGCATATGCAGGCTGGAGAGCTTTGATTTGAAAAGTGCCATAGAAATATTTACTGAGAGCTCTCCTCCCTACACCATAATACTTTAAATCTGTTGCTGTGTACAACAGGCAACAGTGTTGCACTGTGTACAACATCTTATAAAACAGATTTTTGAATAGAAAAGTGCTAGTGACATCTGTAAAATTTTGTAGCACAAATAGTGCACATTTGATTAGTCTCAATGGTCAGCTGTAGGGCTTTAGTTCCTGGTTCCCAGTTTGAATCTAGTCTAGGCCAGTAGTTAAATCATTACCAGCTGCCCAGTAGTTAAATCATTACCAGCTGCCCAGGTAAAATATTGCTGTGTCTCTGCTCACATCCAGACGTTGCAAGGACCAGGACACAAAAGCTAAACACAATATTTGGCATTCTTGAGTGGAAATATGAAGGGTGTAATTGAATCCAAATTACTTTTTCCATCTAGAGACAGTCCCCATAGGCTGAGTCCAGAGGACATTGACAGGGAATTTTAAAGACTTTCCCATCGTTGTAACTAATGTTATTCCTTTTCTGCACAAGGCAGAGCCTCAAAGATTGTCTTTTAAAGCTCCTTCATGGTGCTCAAACCTGCTTCCAAGAACTGACACCTTTAGAAGATATGTTCCTGTGTTGCTAAGAGGAAATGTGAACTCTTTAAATGCTTATTATAAACAGTACCTTTATTAAAAAGATTAGCTGCTATTCCTAAACAAGTCTATGACTAGCTAGTGATAAATATAGATATGACTATTAAAAAAAACATGCAGGAGTGAGCAGAAAAAGAGCATGATTAATTTTGTCAGTCATTGATTTTCATCTACTGTATTATTTTAAAAATTCTGATACATGAGGGTTTCTAGCTGGGCCCATTTTCCCATTACAACTGATGGACTTACTCTTATGGTACTGTTACTAGGTACAAATCAAATGAAGACTATGTGTATGTGAGAGGGAGAGGGAGAGGGAAGTATATCTGTGAGGAATGTGGAATTCGTTGCAAGAAGCCCAGCATGCTGAAGAAGCACATTCGCACACACACCGATGTCCGTCCTTACCACTGCAATTACTGCAACTTTTCCTTCAAAACTAAAGGTAAGGCTAACTTTACTGGGTATATTTTTCCCTCTTTTTTTTTTCTGCTTCAAAGTAGAGTTCTTTTCTTCTCACAGTTGGCTGTTCACGAGCTGAAGAAGTTCCCTCTCTGTAGAGTTTTATTGTCTAATGCTTCAAATATTTGTAATTTCTTATTTCCTGCTTTTCCATTGTCTTCTGTATATTTATTCATATGATCACATCTTCACATCAATGAACTGTCTGGCATGCCACAATGGATGACAAATTGGAGTGGAAGAGGGAAATCAGGAGAGTGTGATGAAAGTTAGGTGAAGACAGGGAGATGCTTAGCTGCTCATCCTAGACAGAGATGGGACACAGAATTTTAAGTCCCTTACAGTATCTTTTGGAGGTAGGAGATGGACATATATTGTACTCATATTGACACTCAACCAATTGCTCTAGGAAAGAAATTGGCCTCTAATGAATTACTAAATTGAAATTCTTTTTTTTTTTTACCCTTGAAGGACACTTGACCTTCTAAGATCCAGAGTTGGGCAAGTACTTTTTAAAGCCTGTTTATACCTTTAGACACTTAAATGCATCCCAGTTTATGCAGGCAGTATATTAAACAGGACTCAAGTGAAACAGACAGGAGAAATTCACAGCCAAAATAATTTCAGAAAAAAAATTCTAAGCAGTAAATTTTTTCTTGGCTGTTTTGATAATTTAGCAACAATCTCCCCCCCCAAGCTGTAACCTCTGGAACATTTGTGGTTTTAGTGGGTTTGAGACTACTCGGAGGTTGGGTAGAAAACTTACAAGAAATAAGTCAGTGCTGCACAAAGTGGGGTGAAGAGGCTTCAGGTGTGTCAAAACTCATCACTTGGGTGGGTCATCATATTACCTTTACAATGAAATACTGGAGTGTAAACCCTGTAAATCCTCATTGTGGCTTTTGCAGTGGAAGGAAGGGTGCTGATCAAGTTCAAGTAATTTAAGTTCTGCCTGTGTAAATTTCTCCCTGGTTTCAGTTGTAGCAGATAGTTGTATTCACATCCACTTCTGCATTTACTGTGCCTGGCTCTTGTCATTACTGCTGGCAGTCAGGTCACACAGATGGGTGTTTGATGTTTGGTAAGTCACTCTTCATGACAGGACAGTTGTTGCCAGCAGCTTCATGAAGTGTGCAAAAACTGGAAAATTTGCTATTTGTGAGCCAGTATATTCACAACAATTATTTCAACATTTGGGATGAGTTACCACTTTCATTTCAAAGCAGAAATAAAGTACTCTATAACCATAGAAGAGTCAGCATTACACTTTAATTTTTCCTATTTAAATACCTCAAAGAAATATTTTTTGTGAAGTTTAAGGTGGACAGTTACTTCTGGTAACATGCATTTCATAAATACCATCATTTACAGATCTGAGCCACTCTTAGCCATTTCTTGATGGTATTTACCATATTTTCTTTTTAAAGGAGAAGGAGAGAGCAGCCTGTGGGGCCTCTCAGCTACACATTCACTTTTGAGATTCAGATCAAATATGTTCATGCTATGATTTTGAATAAAATTACCATGTTTGCTTAAGTTGGCATTGAAAATGTTTACACTAAAAATAGAATTCATCAAATACTAGAAGAGCTGCAAGATACGAACTTCAGTTTCATGGGATAGTTTTCTGTCAACACGACTTTGAAGGCTGAATCACCTCTTTTTATACTTCACCATAAACAAAGGAGGGATCTCTTACACCAGTACAAAATACATCACCATTTAGAATTTCCATCCTCTTCTATATTGTCTCAATAAAAAGCTTCCTGAAATGTAGCCAGCAAGCTGGTAGCATTCAGGATGGTGAATCTGCTGCAGCCCTTGACAGCTTGCATTGAGGGACAAGGTTCTAGCAAGTGTGAAATCAAATTATACGGTTGTTATAAATGTACCTGAAGAAGAGATGGACACCTTGAGCATATATTTGTAGCATTTGTGTACTCACAGAGGACATAATTTATTTATTTTTTTTTCTAAAGGAAATTTAACAAAGCATATGAAGTCAAAGGCACATAGCAAGAAGTGCATGGATTTGGGAGTCTCAGTAGGCGTAATAGATGACCAGGATGGAGAAGAAGAATTTGGTAAGAAATGAAGTCTTCTTTCTTTACTGAATTATTGTGTCTATTTTGTCATCTCAGCTTCTTAACCTGTCTTTTCCAAAGTATTTTAATTCTTGTACAGGGAAAAGATGCAGAGATAAAAATCTCAAGAGCTAGTCCAAGGGAGCCAGAAACACTGGAAAAACATTCACTGAAAAAAATGACAAGCATATGCTAAGGATAAATTGCTGCTGAATTTTTCACAAAGTGTTATGCAGTTTAACTTTATCACTTTCACAGATAAATATGACAAGATTGAAAATACCAGAAAAACAGCTGTTTGCCTAGAAAAAATGCAGTCAAGTGTAGTGCTTCTTTGGAAATAGCTGTGCATGAAATGGTCCAAGTTTTGGGATGCATATTTCATAGAAATTAAATCACTAACGTGCCACACAAATCACAAATATGTTGCTGAGTGCTTTGCAAGGAGGTTAATCATCTTCCAACATAGAATTCTGTCCTCCTTCACAAATAATTAGGATAAATCTGCAGATAGAGAACATACAGAAATTAAAAACATTATTTATCTTGACCTGTTCTCCTTCTTCATTAGTGATGAGAATGTTTTCAGAATGAATGTATTTGCTAAAAACTGGATTTCTGCACTTCTCACATCCCAAGAAGATTCTGCAGAAAAGGAGATGAAATCAAGGACAGTCAAAGAGGGCCAAACCAAGTTCATGAGTGACTTGCTCAGCATGATAAGGAAGGTGTGCCTGCACCAGAGCCAGTGAGATGGAGAGCAGGATTGTGCGTTAGGACTCTTTAGCATCTTGGCATGTCTCAGTGCAGTGATGGCATTTTTCCCTTTCTCACATTCCTCTGTGGGGAGATGAGTTGTGTTGCCTTGCCTTGGTGTATTTTTCTCTCTCCAGTGGAATAGTTTATTAGATTGTGGTTGAGGCTCAAAGAAAAGAAAGCAGTAGGGGTCTTTATTTAAACTGTAATGGGAAAGAAAGATGAATGCACTTGCTCCCATATGACAACGACTGGCAGAATAAGCGAATCATCTTGAATCTAATTCTAAATAATGCTGGGAATATGACTCAGCTGCTGTGATTCAGTAGTGCATTAGGTAGAAAGAAACCTGCATTTTTCCCTTTTTTGGCCTTCTTCAATGTAGTCCTTTTTCGTCAGCAAAAAATATGTCGCCCTTCACAATTTGAGGTGCCAGATAAATAACACAGAAGACAAGCAGCAGGACAAATTACTGTCTTTTTCTTACAGAGGAACAATTTTTATTAATATTTTCAGTCTTCATGTGACAGAAAAATGGTCACTTTTTTAAGCAATGTTCTGTAGCATTTGACATTTTTTGTGAGTTTCATAAACTACAGGTGAATAGATATTTCCATTTAGCTGTTCCTAAAACGAAAACATTTTATTGATTGATAAATTGATATTCCCAATTGCATGCATTAAAAGTTGCATTTGTGGTTATAATGCAATGGGAAATGGTTCAAATGTTTACTGAATTTTGAGTAACATGGGGTCAAAGGAAGCCACTTCAAACATTTGTTGAAAGAATGCTTTCCTTTGACTTCAAGACTACTCAATCGAGAAAGAGAGAGGCTTTCCCTTTTTACCTATCATGTACAGGCATGTTTGACCACAGTATAAATATATTATATATTTCCTGAAATATGTTCTTTGCTCAGCACAGTAATTACTGCACTTCCCACATTTACTTAATAAATGAAATACTCTATTTTGGAAAAAATAGCACAGACATTCTACAGGATTTGCTACATAATCGTTAAAATTCTTCACGGAATTTAATTTTATGGCTACAATGCCTATTTTTTCCCCACGAAATAGAGAACATAGCACTTCTTTCTTTAACTGGAACCCCAAACCAAGAAACAACTTGGTGATAAAACCCTGCCTTTTCCAAAGGATCTGGCTCAGGTACCCATAGCAAAACCAGCAGTGCAGCACAAAGTTCAACACTAGAGACCTATCCAAGATTCAGGGTAATTAAACCCCTGATAGAGGTGCATTTGCTGCAGCCAAACCAGTCCGGCCTCTCCAGTTGCTGCAGAGCACAGGGCATTTACAATTATCCATGGAAATTCAGCGAGCAACCCTACCCTTCAAAAATGTGATTTCATCTGTCTGCTCACCTGGCCAGCCATGAAGGTTGTTCTCATGATAATTCAGAACCTTTCTTGTCAGCCTATTTTTAAGGCAGAATCAGGAGGGGGAAAAAAGTGTGATGTATTTGCATACATGTTTTTTTAAGTGTGGTTCAGTTGCCCTCTCTGAAATGCTGAACATGCTAATTTTAGGCAGCGTTTGAATCAGCTTCAACCACCTCTTTGGCTGCCCTTTCCCCAGGGCAGAGCAGCAGAGCTCACACTGGGGCCAGTACCCCTTGTGCCAGGTCTGGACTCCAGGGATAGCCCTGGCAGCAGCATGTCAGCCACAGAGGACAGTGTGATGGGCCGTGGGTATTGAGCTGCACTTGTGGTGTTACATCTTTGGCCTTTCCACCCCTCCTCCCTCTGGCATGCATTTCTGGCACAGTTGTGCCACATATCCTTCAGATGTTTTAAAAACCAATGTCTTCAAGTGCTTAAATTTTTGGGGTTTGGTTGTTAAAAATGATCTCTCTCTCAGAGAGTGATCTGTCTACTCCCATCACTTTCCTCAGCTGGAAGGCAACGTGAGAAGCAGTGGAGGAAGGTGCAGAAATCTGATAAGAAATAATTATGACCTCAGGAAAAAAACCTTCTTCCTGAAGACTGTGTGAAATTGGCTCGTTTCCTGACCTGTAGAATGTCTGTCTGTCTATCTGTCTGTCTCCACCTAATTCATTATCTGAACATTTGGAATACTGATTATTCTTATGGCAATAGAAGTGTCTGCACCTTTGCTTAAAATAACTAAGCTGCACGTCTTCCACTAGAATTCCACTTTGAATTAGAGAATTTATCCAGAAATTTAAGAAAGCCACCAACTTTTATTTGTGAAGGAATTTTCTGGTTCCAGTCTTTTGTAGATTTTTTTAAAGGTTTGGTAGTCACAGTTATTTGAATATACATTTTTTTAGATTTGTATGAGAGGTCAGCTGTGACCGACAGCAGTACAGATAAAATGGATGCAAACTGAACCAGGAGTGCAAACTCGTGCAGAATCCTGAGCACAGGCACACACACACAGAGTCTGTTTTTTCAGTAATCTGAGAAGCTGAAATTTTGTTGTGCTGTGGTGTCTCGGGGAAAAAAGAAGGATGCTCTCTAGCTGTCTAAGACTGTATGTGATCAGAGCTTTTAACATAGCATTCTTTGTATTTGGACTTGTCATCATTTGGGTATTAGTAAATACTTTCTGGCCTGGGTTTTTGTATTCAAAACTATTCCCTCATCCATTTATCTTTCATCTTCTGCTCTGTGGAATGTTCTTGTCACCAAAATACAGGGTTACAATGTGAGGAATGTTAATATCTGAATTAAATTGTCAGAGGAGGTGAACTGTTTAGTGTGACAGACTGCAACTGGGGATATCCTCTTTGGCCCTGCTCACACAACATTTTGCTATCCAGTCTTAAAAACAACAGTAACTTGTGTTCAAATAAAAACAGTTAAAAACTTTAAACTCATAATAAGGAAATGTAAGAATGGTATGGTCTTTCTGAGTAAACTTGCACAAGAGAATTCCTTAATAATGAAATCAGTAGATGGGCAGAACATTTAAAGGGTTTCTGTGCAGAAATTCTACCCCAAAATACATTACTTTATCAGGAAAAAGACCTAATTGTAAGTTTCAGATATGTATTTATAGATACCTACACACACATATTTAAAAAATACTTTCATTTTCTACAGTATTATTACCACAGTTCTAAGTTAATTAGCTATATGTTACTTTCAGTAGATTTTAAGTGAGTTTCAATGGCTCTTCATTAGCTTAACTGTGACTCAGTCTGTGTTTTCATTGAATCTGCATTTAAGAAGTGAAAATAAATGAAAATCCTTGCAATAGTATCCTCCTTTTACAAGGAGGATGGAAGGCTGGTTCTGCGTCGTTTACAATATTTTTTGTTT
The DNA here is from genome assembly GCA_013397195.1 of Hylia prasina. Taxonomy (NCBI): domain Eukaryota; kingdom Metazoa; phylum Chordata; class Aves; order Passeriformes; family Sylviidae; genus Hylia; species Hylia prasina. The sequence goes on along the minus strand of VYXD01012565.1, from coordinate 699,622 downwards.
TGTTTTGTTAATATCAGTATCTATTCTTCAACTTGATGTACATTAGGCATGCTGAAGCCCTACACCCACAGCCTGACATTAGACAACCTAGTGCTAGGTTTGATTTACAATATGCAAGTTACTTAAGAGGTTTAGGTGTAAATAATCTCTTTAAGCAGAAGTTGCTCTTACTTCTTGGTGTAGTTTCACTTCATTACTTTCTGTGGTCTTAGGAATGAAAGTGAAAGTCAAAAGCCCACAGGTTTTCTTCTCATTTCTGAATTTAACCCAGTAGATGTCACTGTGAGTCCTGTTAGAGGGTGATGAGCAGTGGACAGTAGCTGAAGCAGGACTGAAATCAGATGACTGAAGCCTCAGAATGACAGGAGGACAGCAGGGTTGGGTACAGATGCTGGCATTGTTTAACAGTATCTTGTTTACCCCTCTTTAAATTTCTGTGAACTTTTGTGGAATGATCTATTGCAAGTCTAACACAACGGGTGAAAGGCGAGTCTAAGTTGTAATTGTTTAGAAGAATGGAGTGCATTGATGACATACAGACCTCACTTTTGATTTATGATCATATAATGACATGCTGAAAATACTTCTGCCTTTCTTGCCATAGTCTACATTTTTTCTTGAGTTTGATGGAGAATATATAGAATATAGAATGGATGCTTTATTTTTAAATGCTTTTATGTAAATGCTAATCCATAACTGAAGATACTTTTCAGAACTTGAGACAATAAACACTGCACTCAGGTGCTAAAAGCCAATAAATGTAATAAATTTAGATTTAGATGCTAACAGATAGTGGATAGATACTGAGTAAACTATGTCTTTAATATGTATATGTAGAGCTAGCTAATGGCAGTCATATATTGGCAGTCATCTACATAACTGCACATTTCCTTAGCAATCTGTAAAACTGAGCAGTCCAGACTTGAATTTTCAAACTATTCTTGTCTTCCTGACGCTGAAAGAATGAAAACGAACATTTTGTTGTTTATGTGACAATCTACTTAAATATGATTAAGCTACAACTAAATGTGACTAAGCTATTAGCTTTTGAACTTCATCACTGGATTTGGTACAGAATCTGTAGCAAGTCCTCAGTAAGTCAGGCCATGTGGCAATGATACTACAATTAAAATTAAAAGCTATAAGTTGAGGTTCTGAAGAACCTTTGTTTTAGTACTTTGCAATATGATGATAATTAGATGGCTGTTGTTAAAACCATGTACAGTAAGGATTCCTATAGGAAAAACCTCTAATAAAATGAAAAACTTTAAAGTACGTAAGGAGACATATTTCAGTTACCTAATTCATAGCATTCCTGCTGGAAATAGTAGTATGTGGACATACCAGCCCCAGGCACTTCACAAATGGACATATTAGGATGCTGATAATTCCAGCTAATGCTATTGTGCTAAAGAACTTGGAGTTTTTTCTTTTCTGCTCTGGGGTAAAATGTCACTATAACAGAGCCTTGTCCAAGAAGCTCAACACCAACACCACAAACACAGTGCAGAACTGACCAACTGGGGACTGACAGCAAAATAAATGAAGGACTAAGGTATTTTTGCCTATGATTTGTATGCACTTCAATACACAGGATAAAAAAGTCAGTTTTCTTAAAAATAATTGTAGCTGGCATGTGAACAAAATCTCCAATCACAAGTTTTCTCCATGTTTCTATTAGGCCTTTATTTCCAGCTGTTCCTAATTTCTGCAGAGTTCAGGTCTGTAAAATTCACTTACTCCTGTGAAGTCCAGAAAGAAGAAAGTGTCTTTCTAAGGATTTAAAAGAAAAGATTGCAGCAGTTGACAGAGGATGAAAAGTATCACCTACTCTTCCAAAAAAACTCTTTGTAAAAAATTGAGGCTATCTTGAACAGTTTGTCTGTTAAAATGGTGAGAGTTGAGTTACAAATTTGAAAGAGCAGTAGCTTTCATAAGCCTTCACTTAATAGTGCGAAACTTTTTTCCTGTTTTCTTTTTTAAAAAAGAAACTGTGAACTTTAATGCCAAAAGCCAATTCTCCATATGTTAGGAGCCTTTAAATTTATGATACATCCTTCATTCAAAAATACCATACACCATTTTACAACCTCATACAAAGTTAAACACAGAAGTAATTTTGTTCCCTCTGGAAATTGAGTCAGTTCTAGTTATATGTATGGGGTTATATATATATCAGCTACATAAGCATATGGTTATAATTGTGAGTAGTTCAAGATAGGAAGCGAAGAATTAATTTTTCCCCAATTAAAACTGCCAGGGAACTTTAGTAGACAGTGTACAATTACCGGAATGGATTGGTGCCAATACTACTTAGTTAAAAAGATGCTGCTTGGAAGGGAATCTTCCACCACAAGGAGTGGTCACACCCTCAGCCCAATGCCTCCTTCAAAGGAGATGCATAACCCTGTCTGGGTCTTCTGCTGCTTAAAACTCCATCATCAGGTCCTCTTGTAACTCCACAGTGATGCTTAGTGGGATCACTGATTGGAAAAGCCTGGACACCTCTTGTTTCAGCAAACATGCATGCAGGTATAAAAGCCAGAGCAAAGCATTCCTTTGTGCGTTGCCAGAACAAGCAAGTCAGGAATCTTATTTTTTCTCATCTGATATTGCAAAGCAGTGTAGGAGTAAGGGAACCACATTCATTGCTGTCACCTCGCCTACACTGCAGGCTCTGGCTCCAGGTAACCACACTCAAATAGAAGCTGGCAAATGCACAAAGGGTGGAGGTACACAGGGAAACAATAGAGGGAAATGATATCCCATAGAGTCCTGTGTGTAAGGAATCTGTGTTCCACATGCAGTTTCCCTTTCTCTTTCCATGGCATTGTTGTGGAAAGCTGGGATGTATGCAGAAAATTCCTACATAAGCAGCATTTGCTGGTAAATCTGGTAGCATTTTTAAATGTTCATTTGAAAGAAGATAGTTTCTTCTAAATCATTGTTTGCACATATGTTTTCCTTGCTTTACAAATGCGACAAGTCAGTCTAATCACTTCAGGTATTTCCTCCTGCCAGTAGAAACAGTCATTCATGATTGACATCAGCTTTCATAGAAAATGTGATTCATGTGGAGAGAGGGAGAAAAAAAGACAAGAATCAGTAGAATTTCATAGATAATAGCTATGTGACATTGGTAAAGAGACTGAATTTAAGAGGGAGTCCAGATTGAATTTCAAGACTTTGCAATGCCCCCTGCGTTACTTAAAGGGTTGCAGGAAGTCTGTAGGTAACCCTTCAGATGTGACACATGGAGAAATCTTCAATATCTGTTACAGAGGCATTGAGGGAATGACAATATTCTGAGCTGAAATGGCCCACAAGAATCATTGAAGTCTGACTCTTAGCCCTGCACGGCACCATCCCCAGGAGTCACACCACGTGTCTGAGAGCACTGTCCAAATGCCTCTTGAACTCTTTCAGGTTTGGTATTGTGACCACTTCCCTGGGGAGCCTGTTCAGTGCCCAACCACCCTCTGGGTGAAGAACCTTTTTCTGATATCCAACCTAACCCTCCCCGGACACAGCTTCAGGCCATTCCTTTGGGTCCTGTCACAAGTCACCACAGGAATGAGATCAGCATCTGCCCCTCTTCCCCTCACAAGGAAGTTGTAGCCTGCAATGAGATTTCTCCTCAGTCGCCTCTCCTCCAGGCTGAACAGAGCAAGTTACCTCAGTCTCTCCATGTAAGGCTTCCCCTCAAGGCCCTTCACCATCTTTGTTACCCTCCTTTGGATGCTTTCTAACAGCTTGACATTTTCTCCATATTGTGGCACCCAAACCTGCCCCCAGCATTCAACGTGAGGCCGCCCCAGAGCAGAGCAGAGGGGACAGTCCCCTCCCTTGCCCACCTGGCCATGCTGTGCCTGATGCCCCCCAGGACAGGGTTGGCCCTCCTGGCTGCCAGGGCACTGCTGGCTCATGTTCAACTTGCCACTGACCAGGACCCCCAGGTCCCTTTCCATGGGGCTCCTTTCCAACCTCTGATTCCCCAGTCTGTCTGTACATCCAGGGCTGTCCCGTCTCAGGTGCAGAATCCGGAACTTTCCCTTATTGAATTTCATACAGTTGGGCCCATCTCTGATTTGTCACAGTTGCTCAGCAGGGCCTCTCTGCCTCCCAGGGCGTCAACAACTCCTCTCAGTTTTGTACCATCTGTATCATTTGCTCAGTGTCCCTTCCAGTCCTGCACCCAGGTAATTTATGAAGATGTTGAAGAGCGCAGGGCCAAGGTTGGGGCCCTGTGGACCCCCACTAGTGACAGATCCCCAGTCTGATGTCACCCCATTCACTGTAACCCTTTGTGCCTGACCCATGAGCCATTTGTTCACCCATCACATGGTGTGTTGTTTGTCCAGGAGGATCCTATGAGAGACAGTATCAAAGGGTTTACTGAAATTTTACCTTTTAACAGAAAGGTTACATCAGCTGTCTTCCCTTGGTCAACTGCTTGGGTTAACTTGTTATACAAGGAAATCGGTTTGATAAGCAAGACTTTCCCCTCATGAAGCCATGCTGGCTGTGACCAATGACTGTATTGTCTTCCAGATGTTTTTCAATACCTCCCAGAATAATCCTCTCCATAACTGTACCAAGCATTGAAGTGAGACTGATGGGTCTGTAGTTTCTGGGGTCCTCTTTCTTGCCCTTCTTGAAAACTGGGACAACATTAGCCAGCTTCCAGTCAGCTAGGACCTCTCCAGAGGTCCAGACTGCTCAAAAATCAAGAGAGGCCTTGCAATGACATCAGCAGCTCTTTAGGTATTCTCAGATGAATCCTATCAGACCCCATAGACTTGAGGCATCCAGCTGGAGCAGCAGTTCCCACACAGCTTCAGAGTTGACTGGGAGTTTATCATTCTCACAGCCATGGTGCTCCAGGGCACTGGGACCCTCCTAGCTTGTCATTGATATTGAAGGCAGAGGTAGTTGTTTCCATTCAGAAATCAAACATATGTAGATGTTCTAACATTTTAGATATGTTTGCTTTGCAAGTTACTGAAAAAACACTGTTTATATTAAGAATAGGAATGACAGAATTTTAGAGAAAAAAATACCAAAAACATTTAGTCAGTCCACATGTTATTGTTAATAATATCTTTAACAATGAATTGATTTTTCCACTAAAATGGATTTTCTATTTTGAACAGCTTTGTCTGTGGATGAGAATTACAAATTAAGACTATTTAAAATTCTGATGAATATTTTTGCTAGGATCATTCCAATGACCTGGAAGATTTGGGGTGTTTTTAATAACATGTCTGAGATGTTCACATCCGCTGTAGTAAGCGTAGGAAATCTAGTTTCCATATTTAGCTAATGTACAAATTATTGTGTAGGCAAAGAGGGGGGAAAGTCATTACAGAGGGATTTTTTCAAAGAAGCTGTTACTTCCAAATTGCATTGCTCATTTGAAACCATAAAGGCTTATAATGGCGGGTAACTTAGTGAAAGGTAGCTCAATTAAAGCCATTTATTTTATCTGGAGTTCAAAATGTTTGTTTTGGTAACTTAGCAGCCTAAAGTATAGGCAGTATATTCCAAATCTTTTAAGGGTCTGTTTTTTTCCAGAATTGTTCATTTTGATGGTAAGTTGCTGTGTAGATTTCCCTAGAACATCATCTCTCAGATTTTATCTAAGCAGACATCTTTGGTTTTACAGAGCCAAATGAATTTTATGCTGATATGTTTTTTTGGACAGCTCAAGAGACAGACCTTTAATCAAATACAAAATATTAATGTATTCAAAGCATTTTGTCTTTTATAAAATATGATCCCAGACAGTCTGGCTTGGAATCAGACAGAGCAGATGGGATTTTCTGTTGCTTTACTAAAGATGACTCTTTCTTTCCAAGTTAGATACAAAACAAGGTGAAAAGCTGCAGTAGAACTGTATTTTGTAGAGAAATTTGCCCCTAGACAGAGGTTTGGCTTTCAGACTTGAAGTCAGGAGGGCTTCTTTATGCAAACAAAGATTCATAGGTAAGTTTCAATATGACTAATGCTTTGTTGGCTCCTAGGACATCTTGGGTTATTTTTTAATAAACCTTTCAAAACATTAATGAAGTGAAGAAATCTAGTAAGGTCTAATTTTGGTCTCTTTTGCCTGTTAACGAGACAGATTCTTGACTAACAGCCTCCAGTCTTTCTGTTTGCATCCTTCAAAAACCTTTGCAGCCGTGATTCATATTAAGTACAAGGACGCCCACTTATGAGTCAGAACCAGCTAGAGAATATCCCACTGCTAAGGCTGACAGACCAGCCCCACATGTCAGCCCTGGGAACCTAATGAACCGCGAATCTCTTCACTGCTCCCCAAGCAGAAGACTGAAGGTTGACTTTGAGCAAATGGTTATATATGGCATGAAGGAAAACGGCCAAATCCAGAAGGTTAAAAACAACATAGAAGCAGAAGATGAAAGATTAGGTAGCTGTATAGTTAAATATGTAAGCTGGAAAATAAAACCAAAACTTTAAATCTTCCCTGTTGCTTTGATGCAGTGGGGTGTGAGTGGAAAATGAATGTGTCATGTGGTTTTTTTGGTGGTTTTAGTTTTTCTCTCCTGCTTCCTTCCCAGTCAGTCCAGGGCCTTCATTGTCTTAACTTCTCCTTCCACTTTTGCAGGTGAGAAGCAAAGATTTGGCTATGACCGGTCAGGATATGACGTGGAGGAGTCTGACGGTGGTGATGAAGATGAAAATGACAATGAAGACGATGACGAGGACAGCCAGGCTGAGTCAGTGCTGTCCACAACGCCCTCGGTGACCGCCAGCCCCCAGCACCACCCCTCTCGCCATGGCCTGCAGGATGCCGCCAGCACCGACGACGACATCAGGCTTCCGGACTGCTTCACTGGGGCTCACACGGACTCGATGGATGGTCTCCCCAAAGCGCTGCTGACCAAGATGACTGTCCTTAGCACAGTGCAGTCGGTCAGCAGGACCTCCAGGTTGCCAGCAGAGTCCACCCATCAAGAGGCACATGAGGACAAAGCCAAGGAGAGAGGAGTGGGTCCCTGCGGTGCTGATGCGGCACTAAGGGACATCGCTCCTGCATCTCCAGGTTGCCAGATGTCTGTGGATTACCCTGATCCAGATACAGCCTTGGGCCACTCCTTAATATCAACTGCAGCTGTTACAAAGGTACGAGTGTCTAAAACCAGGGAGAGAGTGGGATTTTAAGTCCTCCTGCTAAGAAGATCTTGGAGATTTTTCAAAGATCAAAATGTTTGCCTTTCCCTTCATTCTTAGAATTCTTGGTGATGAGTCTTTCAGGAGAGTTAAAATTAATCCAAGCACAAATATGTAGGACTCTAGACACAAGGACATTGTAGGAGTATTGCTTTTTGAATTCTTTAATTGGATTGTATTCTTCCTCAACGGTTTAATTGTAATATGGTAATTTCAGCTGATGTTTGGAGCTGGTAGATTGTATCACAAATCAGAAGGAAATATGTGGAATGAATATATGGTGGTGGTTATGAAGTTTTCAGGGGAAGGTGATAGAATTCAGCAATCATTTCACTCTGAAATATGATAATACAGTCATTGGTAATTCCAAAGGGAAATTAATGTAGTCCCAAAGTTTTTTGCCTCATCACTAAAAAAAATGGTGCAGTTGTTTATCGATCCTCCAAATATGCTTAATAATAGAATTAGAGCACCAGATGTTTAAGGAAACTAGGAGATTGCCCTTGCACAATAACAAAAGGAGAGATGAACATGGGACCAAGACCTGAGGTCACAGTGCTCTCAGCTTTTCTCCAAGCTGAAAGATTTTAATCAGAAAAGGATGGATTTTGTCCTGGCATGTGTTAGACATGCAGCTTTAAAAAGCAGTATGCAGGAACATGAGGCCGGTCTGCGTGCACGTCTGTGGGAGCATTCAGTAATTTTGGCAACTGTTTTTTTTTTAAAACTGTGCCCATGAAATTACAGAGGGAAGTGGCAGGTGCTGAGCCTTTTTCAATTCAGCAATGGCTTTAATGGACTGTGATGGGGACACTACAAGTCACTTACCAGATTGACCCTAAAGATACCTTTTGGAAGTTTTGAATTCTTGCTACAGACCATGAAGGCATTCAAGCTTTTCAGAGTAATGCTCAGAAAAATGAGATGCAAAGTAGTTTAATTAAAGAGGTAATCAAAGCACTGCCTTCTCCATGACGAATGCAGTATTTAGAAATATTATATAGAACCATTTAATCATTTAGGTTTGAAAAGAATCTTGGGATCATTAAGTCCAAGCCTAAACCTAACTGTGTGCAGTTATTAAAAAAAAAGTAGCAGAAAATTTTCAAAAGCATAAAAAGTAAAAATTTCATATGTTTTAAGTACTTAGTGGCTTGGTTTTGTCTTTGAAAATTTACACTACTGGATTTATTTTTTTATACAGTTTAACATAGCAAACTGTTGACATGGAGAAACAGTAAAAATTACTGCTACATTATATTGTTTGACACAGGTTCATCCCTGATTGTAGAAACTGACAGTACATGTGGCAACTGTAAATTGGAGCAAATTTGTAGTGTGACAGAGAATAAAATGAAGTGGTCTCTGATCACTGTATATGCCTGCCATAAAATGGGTAGGGTCCTAGCATTTGGAGTTTAGGTTCTATTGTTGCCAGTGGATACCAGAAGAACATTTAACTGGGTTTACTCCCTCATTAAAGAGAACCACTGAAGCCTCAAGTAAATATTCATGCAATTAAAAATGTTGAAAGGTGTTCATTTATATAGTTCTAATAATTGTCTACATTAATATATTTTTTAAAAAAAAAGAAGGCATGTAAGTAATATGAGGAAGCAATTCCTTTCCAGATTTTCATTTCCTTTCCCAGACCAAAAGAAGTATTAGTCTTGTGTCTCCAGTGGTTAATCTACAGTCTGTTCCTATTGTGAATGGCTGTGGATCCCAGTTCTTGCAACTGGAAAAGGAGTCAACACAGCTCAGAAAGGTTGTTGTACATTCCTTCGAAAGCATCCATACCAGTTTATCAAGATCTCTTGTGAGGTGTCAGTTCTGAGAAAGATGTTGGATTCTTTCTCACACCCATCTTCTCATTTAGACAGGTCAGCACTGCATAGCCAGTTAATCATATTCTCCCTTTGCCAATAAATTTTCTACCAGCAGATTTCAAAAGCATTTCTGTCTGTTTTTGAGGTTTTTGCCTGCTCTGGAGAATTTTTGAGAGTTAATACTGTAAAAACTAAGGTTGCACTAGTGTGTGTGTGTGTGTGTGTGTGTGTGGATTAATGTGCCTAAAATGAAAAGATAACCATGAGATTGCAATTGCACTTTCAGACTACTTGTTTTAGGAGGTTCTAGGAAAGGAGTTGCAAGCCTTGGTCAGTAACAGGCTGTAGGAAAAGAAAAGGGAGGATAGGAATAGCATTATAAATCCAGGTGTGTGCACCGAACAAATCAGTGAACTGAGGTAGCAATGGGATGTGGGTCCCACATCTCACTCCAGTATCCCCCCGTCTGCAGGAGCTGTAGTTGTCAGCCATCTCTTGTCATTGCGTACCTTGTCTGCCACATTAAAAGCACCTATGACAAATGTGCCCTGATGCTGCCTCTGCCTGCCAGAGGCTGTAATGTCTTCATGAGAGGAGCTCAGTGCATCAAAAATGCCATCTTATGCTTATTTAACCTTCTTGCCTGGGGTGATTTCCACATGAAACAGTTCTGCAAAGCCTTCTCGCCACTTAAAACACACGTGCAAAAGATATTCAGCAATGTTTTTGAGCACTAGTGTTTGAGAGAAATTAAGCAAGAGTAATTAGGAGAGGAAAATGCAATTAGTGGGTGAGGAAGGAGGTGGAAAAAGAAAGGAAGGAAATCAGTTCATTGTTTAAACTGAGCATTATATACTATGAACCATATTGTTGTTGTTCGTTCTTAAAAGGGGGCATGGGAAGCACTCTCAACTCCCTTGTGTTTTCATGTCACTGAAGGACAGCGGTGGCTGCCACATTAACACGCCTGTGTTGTTCTCTCCCAGAGCACGCCCTCCATCAGTTCCCCGTCCTTGCCGGCAGACCGCAGCACGCCGACAGCAGCGCCGTCACCCTACACCGAAATCCCGGAGGAGAAGCCGGCTGCTGAGCCAAGAGCTCCCCAGACTCACCTCTTCAGCCACCTGCCCCTGCACTCGCAGCGGCAAGCCAAGGCTCCCTACGGCATGGTGCCGGTCGGGGGCATCCAGGTGGTCCCTGCCGGCCTGGCCACCTACTCCACCTTTGTTCCCATCCAGGCGGGGCCAGTGCAGCTCACTATCCCAGCCATGAGCGTGATTCACAGAACTACCAGCGCCCCTGGTGACACGGGCAGCACGGCCGCCGGCACCACCACGAATCCCGTGGGAGTCGCCGAGGTGAACAGCGTGGTGCCGTGTATTCCCATCGGCCAGGTGAGCGTGCCCGGCATTCAGGGGCTTGGCGCGCCCAACCTGCAGCCTCTGCCGCCGCTGGGCATGGAGACAGTGAACATCCTGGGCCTGGCAAACACCAACATCGCCCCACAGATGCGCCCTCCGGGAATTACCCTCAACGCCGTGGGCCTCCAGGTGCTGACGGCTGGTGCGGCTCCGCAGGGCACCCCCAGCCCACAGGGACACCTTCCTGGCCTGCAGATCCTGAACATCGCCCTGCCCACCCTCATCCCCTCCGTCAGCCCCGCCAGCGCCGAGGGGCACGGAGCCTCTGAGGCACCCACCGCAGGCTCCAAAGCCAGCGAGGTCCAGCTGGAGCCAGCTCCTGTTGGCTTCTCCACGGCCGAGGCCGGCCAGGCCAGCCGGGATGCTTCTCCTCAGGCAGTGGCTGGTGGCCAGCGGTACAGCAGGAAGAGCCATCCCGAGCCCACCCCGCTGACCAACCCCAGTGGTCCTGGGAAAGCTGATCCTGAAAAGACTGACCTCGCGAACCCCAGCAAGCCAAAGCGTGACCTCCCTGCCCTCCAGGTGAAGAGGGCTGCCCCGGCAGAGCCCCGCTCCAAGGTGAATCCCAACACGTTAACCAAGTCCCCAGTCCACCGAACTGTCACCCCAGACAGACAGGTACCCAGGCCGGCCGCCCCGCCCCAGCGGCAAAACACGGTGCAGTTTAGTGATGGCAGCAGTGACGATGAGGATAGACTTGTAATAGCAACCTAGTTTTTGTTTTTCATTGTGTTTTTATTTTTAGGGTTTTTTGGGTTTTTTTTATAACACTTGCAGGTTTCTTTGCAAACCTTCCTTTCCTTAAAGCACATTTTTCTGACACAAACCCATTACTAATCTTCGTGCAATCATGAACTCTTGACCAATAATTGTTGTTTCTTGTCAGCTCCAGCCATTTTTGTACATGTTGTATAGACGATTGTGCCTTTTTGGAGTTTTATGTTTAGAAACCTGTACAGATTGTTGAATATATATATATAAAATATATATATATAAAATATGTATATTAAAACCAGGTAGTTGCTTGTGTTTAGTAAGGAAACATCCTATGTCAGATAAATAAAAGATTAAATTATATGTTGCACTGTTAAATGTAAATTTTTATGGCTGTGGGACAAAGTTTCTGTGTACAGATCTAGTATGTAAAACTCCATATTTATTGTATCCATATTAGTCTTGGAAAAGGGTCTGTCCATCTTTCTTGTGTAAGACGGTAGCTTTACACTTCAAAGAGAAATACAGTATCTGTGTTACAAAATATTACAGTAAAATTTTGTTTACTGACTTTACCATTGCTTATGTTGTGCCTTCTTGATGCAGCCCGGCAGCTAGAGAGGTGTTTGACTCGTTCCTTTCAGTGCCCTTCCAGCTGGTTCATCTTGAAAGGATCTGGTGGTGGTAAAAGCCCCTGTGGTTACACCTGCCATGGGAGGGAAAGTAACTCTCATCAGCCTTTACTTGGAGTAAAATCTTCCCTTTCAAAACATCCAGCAATTGCAGAGTGGGGAGGGAGTCCCTCAGCTTTCTATAGAGCGAGCATCCATCCATCTCGTGGGTTTTTTTCTAACTAAAGTTTGAAGACTCGCCTGAGGGAAAAAGGCAAAAGGGTTAAGATGAAATATTTTTTTATTTGTAATCTTGAACTATAAAACCACTTTTTACTGACATTAAAATGCTGTTACACAAGAAAGGAATAATTCTTTGTGTGTTAATTGCAAAATCCACCATACAGTTGGTAAAAGTGCCACTGCTGTAATGAGGATTTGGCATTACTGATTACCATCAACCTCTTACGAGACTGCGTTTCAGGAGATCTTCATTTACAGGTAGACAAAGCCATTTTCTTCCTAAATACAACTTTGTCTTATTCATGCAGGGAAAGAAGAAGGGACTAGAGATTTTACACATACGGTTAACGTGCCATTTTAACAACAAACCTGTCATACTGGGCATACAAAACATGGATGGATCCCAGAATAATGAAATTTAACACTTCTCTGTGTGCACATAGTGAAAACAGTGTAAAATTATCACTGAATTATTGAGGCGTTCCAACTATGGCAGGAGACACATCTGACAAGTTACAGGGCTACACATTCCTAGAAGTTTCAAATTGACTTGGGATTCATGCTGTAATTTTTAAGTAGAGTTGGTTTCCTGCTGTGTCCTTTTATCACATTGTTACAGAAGTTTTTATAACCCCTTTAAGAGCCAAATTCCAGTAGGAAACTGGAAGGTGCAAATTAAAAGCATGATCACCTTTATGGAATTAACAAGGGTGAGCACATATTAAACAACTGTAAGAAAAGGACAGGAAGCAAATCTGGAGGAAAAAAAAAAAAAGTGAGTGAACTTGAATGTGAGCTGGGCTGCATTGTTCACAGATTAACTCCTGTATCCATCTCAAGGTAATTCATACCTTGCACTGCTCATATTCAAAAGCACCACTATCCTAGATCCATTTTTAACATTACACTGGCTTTTGTACAGTACTCACATTGTGCTCATTACATTATTCCATTACGGCATGTTGTAAAACTGTAGGCGATGTTGAATGAGCTTTATTAACTTCCAGAAAGAGCACTTCAGTACCAGAAAGCCATTTCTATTACTCGTGATTATCAGGCAATTGTACTAATCTAGCAATTAGAAACACACACACTAGAAAGGGGAAATTACTCCCGTCTCTGACATGAATGTGAGAGCCTTGCTGAGGGCCCGAGCACCTGAACCACCAAACATTCTCAACTCACATTGAACGTAATGAGAGTTAAGAGTCCTCGGCTCCCCGCAGCACCGGACTTCAGATTTGTGTCTTACATGCAAGCCCTGTGTCAAGTGTCACTGTGCATTTGTATGTTCTTTTTATAAGTGTAGTAGTGGTGTCAACGTGTCTTGTACCATCATCGTTTATAACCTATGTGAAGTTACCTCAACCAGCCAAAGCTAGAACCAAAACATTGCTGTGTTACATGTGCTTTGAGAGCCTGAAGCTTTTTCTAGTAGAATCAGGTGACAATTAATGAACTCAAGAAATTTTGCATTAGTGTTAGCTCCTTTGAAATGGTCACCTACCAACAAATTAGAACTATGATAATTAATTTGAGCATATTTGTCTAAAGCATGACCAAAAAAAGATGACAGAATCAGATAGCTTTACAGCAAAGTAGAACTATCTCCAAAATTTTGAATGGCATCACAACTTATTACCATTTCCCTGAGTTTTATAAGGCAGCAGTGGGTAAGGAATTGCTGTTGCACATGCCCCTAAGTCCTGATTTTACTAAACCCCAGAGATTTACTGTATACACATCTTAAATATTTACTTGACAAGCAATTTGTGGTGCGCTCATATTCTGCTCAGTATTAATTCCAGGAAATCTCCCAGTTTAACAGAAAATTCAGCCTGATGAACTGGGTGATTTACATCTGTCTTTTCTATTCTAGGTGTTTTGAAGACATCAAGGGCAAGACATGGAAGCATATCTTGAAGAGTAAGAATGACATGACAACAGATATGTCATAAAGAGGAATGTTAAGATGTGTCATTTGGTAAGTTCACATCAGGACAAAAGGGAGAAAGGACCAAGAGAGTGGGCACTGATTCAGCCATAAGGCTCAGAAGATGAGAGTTGCTTCTGGGGATGTAAAGCTGCAGTTCAAGAGATGTGAGGACAAATACTGAATCATCACTTACCCAGGCAAAGCAGATAAGCCACATTTGAAGCGGGAACTCTACTATTAGCAGGTAGTTGCAGCTGTATCTAATGTTCACCACATCAGGGTTGGAGGAAATCACGGTTTTCTAGAAGGTCCTGAATATTACACTGTTTCCCTTCCCTCTAGGATGATTCAAAACAGATATCACTGGAGTTGCTTCTTCAGCCTGCACAAGAAGAAGAAACAAACTAGGGGTGTGACCAGGAGCATGAGAGAAGATTAAGCTCTGTACCTCCCCTCTGTTAGTGCCTGTAACCTACATCTGTAAATATGTCATCACACACAGGTGTCCTGGATGAGCACAAATCTGTGACTACTGCGTCAGCAATTACATTTTCATTCTGAATTAATTCCTTTTGTTTTAAATTGTGTTGTATCTTTTATTGTCTTGTCCAGAGTCATCAGTGATGGGGATATCACATTCCCCTTGACACAAGGATCCTTCTGTTCAAAGCAGTAGCAAACATCTCAAAGACCTGCCAGTGCAGGATTAGGCTGCTCTTCAGATGGTGTGAATTGTCACAGCTGAATTGGAGTAAATAACACCGGGCTGTTTACTCAGGGATCAGTTTTTAACGACTCTGTCAGACACCCTCTGGCAAATCTAGCACAGCTGTTTAAACATTAAAAGGCCAGAACAAGTGTTGCTCCTCAGTGTACCCAGGCACACTCTGGCATCTTCTCACAATCTATTTCCATCAGGAGGGTGCAGGCAGATGCCAGCTAAAGGCTGGGTACAAATACAGGCAGAGTACAGACACGGCACAGTCAGCTCCTGTGGGATCCATGCAGATGTTCCCTGTGATCTGCCAAAAGCCCTCACTAGAAGAAGAATCGACCAATGGCCTGTAGCTCTTTCAGCTTAGGCTTGACTTGGTTTCTAATTGCAGTACATGATGTTTGCTGGTGATGTGGGTACCTGACTTTGGAGGCAGCATGTCCATATAATAACAATAATAATGGGTTTGGAACATGACCTCTCTTAAATGTGTCCATGTTTCCCTTTGGAGCTTTAATAAGCTTTAATAAGCTACAGCATAGCCTACCTGTCACTTCTTAGGTCAAGAACTAAACCAGAGACAGACATGTTCAATGTACCTGGCCTCAGATCTCTTGACATCTCTCTCATTACATCCCCAGATGCAACTCCCAACTTCTGGACCACAGCTGAAATTAGGCAAACTTTGTAGGGGCAGGGATGCTCTGCCCTGCTTTGGTTACTGCTGCTGTACACACCTTTGTCCCTTTCTTTCTCAAGTAATTTGCTGAGCTTCAGGTTGCTGTAAATTATGCCCTGAGGCTGGAGCAGCCCACAGTTGGTCCATATCAGCCAGTCCTCTGCCAGAAAGTCTGACAGCAGTGTTTTGCATACAAATTCAAGTGCCCATCACATGCATTTCATCTCAGACAGCCTACGTAGGCTGAACACAATATGGCCCACCTCCAGAGATGTACCAAAGCCAGAGATGTACCATGAAATAGACATACCATGCCTTACACTTAGCTAAACATTCTGTATGGTTTCTTAACACATTTATCTTGCCTTGAGTTTACTGACATGGTTAAACAGAATATAAAATTAATTTGTCACTATATAACTTACCCAGAAGTCCTCATTTTTTGCAAGATAATCCTCACTAAGCTTTCATAAACACTGTAGTTTAAACCTGTAAACTGCCTTTCAAATGTGTGTTTAACACTAGGACAGTTTCATCAAAACAAAATAAAAAATGCTCAGTTTTAGCATGAGTGACTTGCCAAGAGCCATGGAAACTAAACAATCCACAAGTGAGAGTGCTCACTCAAGGTATCTTCAGCTGACTTATCTGATGGGCTACTGCTTCAGATGCTTTGGAAAGATCTTCTGAGACCAGTATGACCATCTCATAGCAGGGAATCCTTTCCTTGCTTTCCTGGTTATTCATGCAAGCAGGAAGTGTCACCCGTCTTAGGTGACTTCTGGCCAGTCTCTAATTGTGATTGTTACTTGATGAATGACTAAAAAACATGGCTAGAATTGTCTTTCCATGTCTTAGGGAAATTTCTGTTGCTGTAAGGAGCCTCAGTTGGTCTTTTTAAATGATACCTGAAACACCAAAGACTTAACACCACTTCTGGCTTATATCTTTGAGGATAAGACCCCTGTCTTAGGTCTAGACACTGGACTGCTGATTCTGTTACTGGCTTAGGATGAAAACAAGCTACTTTAAAGTACTTTAAAATTGATTATTAGGTAATTTTATGTGGAATGTTTGTGGGTGGATGAGCATACAGCAACAAGGGTGTAACAGCCTGTAATTCGTTGATTTGATGTTCATGTTTTGTTCCAGGAATGTTACATCAAAAAAAGAAAAAAAAAAAAGAAAAGAAAAAGAAAAGGTCTTGTTGCCATTTATGTTTGTCTGTATATTTCTCCTCTTTAAACCGAACAGACTATTCAAAATGTTAGGAGGTGACTGGTGATTTTCAGAGATTTCATGAGACCTAAGGAAACCATGCTAGCTGAAAGATGGCAAGGCTTTACATTCCTACGGTTCAGTCATGGAAACAAAACTTAGAGTTCTAAGATGAGTCAATTAGCTAGGCATGCTTAGTTTTCTTTGGTAATTGTAGGCTTGTTTTCCCCAATAAGGTCAAATGTTAAGGCTTGTTTGGTTTTGTGGCCTTGCTCTTTAGTGTATTTGAAATCCATTACCACGCATGAGGCATTTGTGCTGGAAATGGGCCAACTGAAGGCTATTTGGAAAGTCAAATGCCCCCAGCGTTTCCTCTTTTTGTTGAGTTTAGGCAGTTACAACATCCCCTTGGGCTTCAGAAGTTCCATTTGCAGGTCATTCAGGTCTAAGGTGTTTTGGTGTTGGTACCTAACTACCTTAGGTTTGGTCTCCTCCTTCTGCGAAAGAGAACATGTGACACAGGTGACATCTCCTGTAATGAATAATAAGCTCTCCATTAAAATCACTGACCACTAAGAGCCACTTGCCACCCCATCATCTTCCTGCTCCAGATCCAGGTATGGAAGTGAGTTCAGGGCCCACTTGTTGGCATAGGACTCATCACCACTGCAGCCCCGCTTTCATGAGAGGCTTTTCATGGAGTGCCTGTGGAAGGCAACAGCGATCCCTGGATGTGAACATGCAGTGAGGGACAGCATGGTGCCAGCATCACTGAGAACATCCACCCAGCTCCCAGGAGCACGAGGACAAGGTGCACCAGGAGGGATTTTGCTCAGTGCTAGGCCTCATGCAGGAGCAGATTTTGAAAAAGGAGTTTATCTTCATTGCAGCGGGGTTGGAATAGATGACCTTTAAAAGGTCCCTTCCAACTCAAACATGATTCTGTGAACAGGACCTACCCAGACCTGAAAGCACTTGGGTTGAAAGCCATCATCTTGAGACTTAACCCTTCCCATGCCTTATGATCAAGGCAAATCAAGTCAAAATGAAGGCTTAAAAGGCATCTTTTGACAGATTTTTTTTGACTAATCAGAAGGAATTTTAACAAGAAGCCAAAATTCTGTTTGAACAGAAAATTACTACATCCCCTGATCCTGCTAATGCTCAAACATTCCCCAGCCTGAGCAGCTGCCCTGCTGGCACCTAGCTGTCCTGCACAGGATCTAACGAGGTACTGTCCTTCAGGAACACTGTGTCCAGAGTGATCATACCCTTTGTACAACCTAGTCACAAGGGCTTCATCCTCAACACAGGAACATGAAGAGGAGGAGATGGTGCTGCCTGTTTCTTCTACACTCAGCTACCGACACCACAGTGGTGCCAGGGAAGATGCAGTCACCATCCTCTAGTGCAGCACCAGCTCCCTCCTCATCAGCCAGGGACTACACAGCAAGGGAGGTGATGTCCCTCAGGTGCCTGGGTGAAAGGGCACCTCCATTAGTTACACCTCCTTCCCAGGAGGCTGTTCCAAGCTCCTGTGCTCTGGCCACACCAGCTGCAGTCACTTGCTGGCAGGAACGAGGCCAGGAGAGAAGGAAGAGGGAAAGATAAATCAAGCTGCAAGACAGAGCAAGCCAGGGAGAGCATGGCGTTGTAACCAGGCTGTTGGACTGTTTGGGCACAGGAAAGCAGCTCTTGTATTTCAGACCTGTTTTACCCAATGTTAGGTGTGTCCCTGGTTTGCAAAAACAGTCTAGGTGCCAGAACAGAAGTAAATGTTGAAACAAGTGCCTCTTTGCAAAACAGAAGTTATGTTTTCATCTGGACACCAGACAGTTTTGCTCCACCAAAAAAATCAAGTGGGTGGTTCAGTAACCATATTGACACTTAGAGGTTTAAATTGTGTTTCTCTCTTTGTTTATTCCCATACCTATAATGATCTGTGGCGCTTTTCTTATTTACAGTGTTTCAGAGCAAGAGCTCACACAGCTAATGCTGATTAATTCTGCTGGACTGGGCAGCTGGGTCCCCTGTGGATATCCTGTTTTCCTGTGAATCATCACTCCTTCTTGAGACATCCTCCAACTCTGATCAAAGGTCTCGAATGTATTAGATATGAAGACATCAGACAACTTGAACAGATTGGAAAAGACACACACAAAGAAATGTGTCCCAGCTTCTCCCCTGTCCTGCTGAAAACTGGCACAGTGAACACAATTCTAAGCACAATTTATTTTGTCATAAAAAGTAGAAAGACAAAAAGAAGAAAAATGGAGAGAGACTTTGGGAATGTAGTTTACCCAAAGACTTCTGCAAATTGCCCTTTCTAGGTATTTGCACTTTTGTACTTAGTTAGTTCTCCCTTGCAGTTGGGAACTCCTCAGGCTAGATTCTCATCTGATGGAAAATGACATCCATGAGCTTCAGCAAGACCTGCACCAACGGCATCAGCAGAGGACTTGGGACTATCCTTTTAAGCGCTGAGCCTTGCCTACAAACACAAAAAATTAAAGGAACATAAACACTTGTGGCCTGTTTTTTCAAGTTTATTTAGTCTGCTACATCCTCCATGGTTTAATTCAATTTTCCATAGAGCTACATGAACAACTGAAAGGGTCCTGCACCAGTGAAATGCCAAAACTGAGGTCATGAGGTCAAACTAGATTATCTTAATAGTCTCTTCTCCCCTTGCAATCTTTGCAGACAGGTTTTATCTGATAAAGGAGTAAAAGTCTTTATTTCAGCAACGTTTGATCTTGAAGATTACACAAATAATTAGTCTTTTAAGCTTCTGAGCTTTTTTAAAAATACAATTTTAAACTCTCCTTTTAATGGATGCCTTTTAATCCTTATGTTTAAGTGTAAGAGCCATGCTTGATCTAAGACGACAGACAATGTGTTTGGATAGTCAGAAGGCCATTTTTATGGGAGTGTTTGAGCAGTGCATTGTGGTTTTTCAAGAAGCTCTTCCTCCAATCAGTGGAAAGAGCTGACTGAGGGACCAGAGGACAGTCTTTTGCTGTCATTAAGTTGGTATCAAAGGAAGATAGGATGTGCCACTCTTACGTCTTAGAGTGGACTGTGCCAAGCTTTTTTTTAGTCCTAGGTTTCTAACTCCTCTTGTATCCTGCACTTGGAGGGGGAAAAAAAACCCTTTTAACCTTTTGCACTGTGAATACTCATTTGAAGGCAGTGGAGGAAAGAATACTCAACAAGAATACACTCTGCAAACACTCAGCAAAATCATTAGATCTGCATATTCTTAATCAGTGAGGTCTTGGCAAAATAAAGGGTGGTGGGTTTTTATCCAGACTGTAGTTTGTCCAAGTCCCTGGGTGGGGTTCAGCTGCTTATGTTTTCTTTGAGGTAAAGCGTCCTCGAGGTCTGGTGCTGAGTTGTTCTTTGCCTCCAAAATATACCCCAGTGTGGGAGTATCAGCATATGGCAGGGTTGTGAGAGGCATGTGAACTGAGCCCAGAGTTTGCCCCTTGATGCAGCTCAAACAAACATCAGGGCCACTGCAACCACCCAAAGGAGATGGGACTGGGTTTGAAAGGAATGAGGGCCAAATGAGATGAAAAATACAAACCTTCTGCATAGAAACAGAAACCTCACTGCCTGCTCCTGAGGACAAATGGGTGATCTTTTTTTATTTTCAGTATCAGTGGAATTTTTGTTGTTTTTGTGACCTTCCCCCTTTAATTGGGCCCGTGTATGCAATACACATGTACTTAGAAATGCACTGGAAATAGTGATGGATAACGTCGTTTTCCAGCATTTGAAAGAGGAGGAGGACAGTTGTTGGTATGTCCAATCTGGAAAGCAGTAGGAATACCACAACATATGCTTGAAACTTCTAAGCATGTAGGACATTAAACTAGATGCTTCACCTCCCCCAGATTCCTCCCTGTCAGTTCATCTGGGGCAGTGATCAGGGAGCTGGGGACTGCTGGCTTTTTACCCAGTGCTACCTTGTTCCCTGAAAGGGTTCAGACTCTTACCTCCTCCTACTAGGGACCATTTACTGAGCACACCTTGTGTTCTGTATGTGCACAGTAACGCAGTTTTGTCAGGCCCATCAAATCATACAATGCCTTGGGTTGGAAGGGACTTTAACAATCATCTCATTCCAACCTCCCCTGCCATGTGCAGGGTTGCCCCCCTTGTGGAATACTGACCAGACAGTAAAGCTGTCAGAATAATAATGATGCCAAACCATCACTTCCCGGGGCGAAGTGGAGCTGGAGGTTGCGTGTGTCTCACTGGCCATTATCTTGTGACTTTCTGGCACAGCATAAAAAAGAGATGTCTGAGAAGGGGTTGGAATTTTTTATGCTTTGGAAGGTGATGTGAAATACTTTTCAAGTATTTGTTTGGGCCAGAAAATTAAGACAAAGGAGACAAAGCCTGGCCTCAGCATCGTCACAGTCTCCTACTGCCTTTGGGATGGCCAGGATTTCGCTCATGGATTTTTAAGGCTGGCACAGAGACAGGATCTTACAACAGAGCATGGGCATGTCTGGCACTGTGGGGATTGCTGTTAATGACACCGGAAAGTGATTTTTTTTTCTTTTTTTTTCAACCTGGCATTGCTCCTTTGAGCAAATTAAAGTCTGATACATTCACATTTCTATGTGTCATTAACCCAGACACCTACTGCAGGGCCTAAAGCTTGTGGCTGCTGGAGAGATTAAATCCTACTAATGCGCTTTTCCTAACACAGTAAGGGAATCTGAAGTCTCTCCTTTTGAAGCTGACTTGCTATTTTGACTAATTGCTTCTGGTAACAGTTAATAGCATTTTGCAAAGGCACTTCATCTGCTGACAGCAGATTGATGTAAGGAAGGGACACAGTTCACATTTCCAAAGGGAGCATCGGGAAACCCATTACCAGCTTCATTAATCTGTTAATAATAAAATTAAAATACAAATAAAATGTGACAAATTGAGTTCTGTTGTGAAAGTCACTTTAACAGGAGGCTCTGAATAAAGGTCAAAACAGACTCTGATTTCTGCTGTGTTCTAATGGTAGAATCAGAGGAGAGCATTTTAGCAACACTGTAATTAATCTGGCAATACTATAATTGTCCCTAAATGATACAGAGTCTGAGGAGTGATTTTTTTTTCCTTTTTCCTTGAGAACATGTACAAAACCTAGAACATAAAACTCAGTCACACAACATTTAAGTGCTAATCCAATTTCACAGGAAGCTTTCAACAATGTAGGTATGGTACTCTCACTGCCTGCCTTCTTGTGGGTGCTACATCAGTCAAAACTCAAGTTCACCCAACACAAGGGCAAAAGAGAGAAGAAAAGCCCTGCAGGTGTAGCTCTTCTAACAGCTGTCAAAAAAATGAGCCTGATGTTGGAAACAGGCTTCACCAGAGTCAATAAGCCAGATCAGAATCCCTTTTCTGGCAAGGATGACATTGTCTTGCCAACCTTGTTTAAAATTAAAATGGATTTACTTTTAGGGTTATCCCCCAAACCTCTTGGTACCCCCTGCATCAGCCTTCCTAGACACATTCTAGGTTAACAGGATATCTTATTCTAGACTCCTAAATAATCCTCCTGCTATTACCTTCAGCTAATACTGCAGAAAAAAAACTGCTAAGAATGTGACTGATTCCAGTCTCTCCAAGGCACAGTGTGAATGAGTCCTGTAGAAAAATATCCAGTTTATCAGATTCCTTCTTATTACTGTTGAGCAATTGCCCCAAAAGCAGTCACAGAGCATAATTATGAGACACAGCTGCAGTGAATGGAGGGCTTCCTGCAGCCTGGCAGAGCAGCCTCTGCTGGGAGCACCTGAACCAAAGGCACGCTATTAAAGAACCCAGCCAGGCAAGCAAATACATAAACATGTTAATGTGAAGCGTTTGAGGAGAATGGCTCATTAAGTCAAGCAGGATAACAATACAAAAAACTAATAGCTCTATTTTAAAAATCGGCAGGAGGAAAAGGAGAAAGTTGTCCTTTTGTTTTTCGGAAGCCAAAAGGAGTCTGTAAAGCCTCCTCTTCTCCAGTCATTTGAGGGACAATCCAGACACTGAAGAGACCAGATTTCCAGTTTGAGAAGCACCATATGGAGTCAGCTATGTCAGGAAAGATGCAAGGGGAAGGGGAGGATAAAGAATAAGGGAAGGAGAACACCATTGTTACCTAGTCTCATAGAAGATATGAACAGCATTGTGAGGGATTGCCCCAAAGTAGATGGGTTGAGGGTCTGGGTAAGGCAAGAAGCCTGAAGCAGATGCCCATCAGTGTGAAAACACTCGCAGATTGGAAATGGGATATAAACTGGGCTTAGCAGCCAGAAATTTGTGTGGGTTGTGAGAGGAGCTCTTAAGCAGAGGCAGACTAATGGAAGGGAGAGAGAGGGCGGAAGAAAAGCTGCTGGCTCTGGATGGATGAGTTTTTCATTAGCACAGTGGTCTCACGGAGGAAGGAGCAGGACAGAGGCTCACATGAGCAGATTTTTCTGCCACAACATGTAGCAAGAATTATTCTTGTGCTCAGACTGACTCTAGCTGCTTGCTTTACACTCAGTCTTACTTTTTTCATCTATTTGTGATGTAAAAGTCAGACCTCTAATTCTTTTGGTAGTGATTAGAGCACTAGAAGTGGAGCAATCTGGTTCAGTTTGGGTTCACAGAGAGCTAAGTTGTCTGTGCATGGGGGAAGATTTTGGTAAAACCAGTGATGGGCAGGCCCAGGATTGCAGCTGTTTTGGGATGTGGAAGTAACCTGATTTGAATTTTCTTTGTCAACAACTCTCTCCTGCTAAGAGAGTACTATTTTTTACCTCCTTGTTCCCATTTCCCATCAGTTTTCCTGTACTTTTGAAGTGGATCTTTCTCACATGCTGTTTGTATAAGGCAAGGAAGACAAGTTCTGGTATCTCTCTTTCCACCTGCTTTTCTCTCTTCTCTCTAACAGAAATTTGTGCATTCTTGACCCAGTGTGAGGCTGAGGGATACAGCCACAACAACTGTAAAAGAACAGAACTGAAAAATCCCCAGGTCTGTTTGATACCCACCAAATTCCTGAAGTCTTCCTCAAAGTCTTGCTAACCACATCCACTGCACCACAAGGAAGGGAGCTTTCTATTGCTGTTGGTTATGTATGGGATCCTGCAGCTGCCTGCTGTAAAAGCTATCATGCCCCAGGCTTTTCTTTCTGTATAATATATGTTTCTCTCATAATTGCTTTATTTTTTTCCTTTCCCAAGAGTTCTGCCTTGTAAAAAATCAGAGAGAACAACCCTATGAAGAGAATTAATATCAAATACGGAAGACCCAATGCCTGAATGCCTAAACACAGCTCTGGTAGTCCACTCAGTACAGTATAACTTGGGATCAGCATTTGCTCTAAGGCATTCCAACTCTGCAATTTAACTCTTCAAAGGCACTATTATTGTGGCAAAAACATGGCCTGGATGGCCAAGCACCAGAGTCTCAGCTGAGGTAAACATATCTATAGATCTATTGTGCCAGGGTCACAGTTGCACCTATAGGAGCAACTGTCACAAAAATTCCCATACAGTCTAAATGGCTGCTGTCTCTCCTTCAAGAGGCTGTTTTTAAGCTATCCAGGGCTTCTCACACAAAAATAAAACGGCAGGTAATAGAAAATTATTCTGCTTTTAGCAACAAAATGGTAGCCTGCTCATGGAACAGTAGAGAGAAGTATAAGTGATGGTAGCATTGAAAACCAAGGTATTAAATCTCAAACAAGGGTGTGCTTTTCTTTCTTTCTTTCTTTCTTTCTTTCTTTCTTTCTTTCTTTCTTTCTTTCTTTCTTTCTTTCTTTCTTTCTTTCTTTCTTTCTTTCTTTCTTTCTTTCTTTCTTTCTTTCTTTCTTTCTTTCTTTCTTTCTNGGGGTGGGAGGAGGGAAGGAGGAAAAAATTATTCAATCTGGCAAAGAATAAAGATGCAACAAATACCTAAAGCTAGAAGCTTAAGTGAGACATGTGAGTTGTTACAAAGATAGAAGGCAAATGAGGATACATAGCCAATATGAGAAGAGTTTAATATGGGATGTTCCCCATTCCTTTCAGTCTTATGTCAATATTTGGATAGCTTTCTCCATGGCTCAATCACAACTTCTGAGCTTCACACAGAATTTATTGAATGAGCCTCTTTGGCTCCAATTAAACAAAAGAGCAAAGAGTCCTAATGCTCCCCATGGCTGTAAAATTTATAGACATATGAATTTATGGGAATGGAGTTTGCTTTTAACATCACAGTGTCTGGCTGATTGCCTGGTGTGAGGGAAGGACTAATCTACCTGCAGGGATATGTGCTGGACACTGAGCCATGCCTGCCCTCCAGGCACTCAGTGTCACCAATAGCCTCAGCTGAGAGCTAGACCCAACTGAGTATTTTCAATACATTTTCCAGGGCAGAGTTTCTATCCTAAAGTCCAAGCCTGAAACCTGCCATGATTTATGTGCTTGACCTACTGCAAGCAGTGAAATTGACTGGGGGAATGGTTACCACATCCACCACAAACAATAAAGTCAGGTATATATCAAGTCCCAGGGTCAACTCATTGCTGCTGAACTAAAATCCTGCAAAGTTGAGTGAGTGAGTGAAATTTCAGGGCCCAGAAGGTTCAGAACAAGTGTAGGTGAGGAAATACTGTGCTGTTTTGCAGGCCTGGGCACTGTGGTCTCTTAATGAGTTTAAGAATATAGATTTTACCTTGGTTGTGGAAGCATGAGGAAAGATCTACAATCAAAAAAGATACTGATAACTGCTGGATGGGGTTTCCTCTTCCTTCTGGAAGGTAGCATCTCCCAGGCTTGGCAGGAGCCCCGGTCAAGTTCCCCAGGCAGCAACACCAAGCTCTCAGCTGGGGCATGGGGACAGTCCTGCAAAGTAGGGACTGCAAGTGGCAGGCAGAGCCCTGAAATGCATGTGTCCTTGTGCTTGGAAGAAAGAAGATGTCATCAGTCAGGAGTGTAGCCAGAGGATGGGAAGAAAGGCTGGGCTGCTTGGGTCAAGAGCCTGGGGATCAGCAATGCTGGATGTTTCAGAGCAGGGGAAATAAAGCCCTCACATGTTCAGAGGAGCAGGACTTTATGACTTGTCTCCTCTCTGCAAGAACGTTCACACCAGGGACAGATGTGTGTATTTATCTATAGGTCTCTGCCTCAGCTGCCTCTCTCTAAGGAGAAAGAAAGACAGTGAGGCCACCAGGTTAGCAGGTGCTTTGGCAGCCTGGCCAGCAGGAAACACACGGCTGGGATACAGCTATCAAGCCTTCATCAGGACCATGGGACTCCCACTAGTGCGATTCTCTTTCTCCCTCCCTCCCTCCCTCCCCTCTCCTCTTACACTTGCCAGTTTTAATTTCATTTTAGCTGTAAGAGTTTCTTTGCTCCTGACATTTCCTCATTTCTTCCCAAAGTAAACCAATGTTTATGACACTAAATATATTCACTGTGCATTGGTATTAAGCAATTGCTTTTAAAAGATAATCTTTCTCTTTCTGTTGTTACCACTTTATTTCCACTGCTATTTTTCTTGGTGATTTATATGTGGAAGAAATTACTGCTATTTTGTCTTGAGGTTTCCCTGAGGAATCTTGTCAAAATGAACAGTCCTTTTACTAAGCTTTCCTATACAGATTGAGCAGAAATAAAGCAAAATAATTAAATGGCTCCTGAAAGAATCCAGTGCCTAAAACCCTGGGGAAAAGTAATGGTTCCATCTGCACCATTGTGAAAGCCTTTACTGAGGCACAGTGTTTATGTTCTGCAGAGGATCTTATGGCGTCATCCCCACCACCAGCAGCAGCTCCAAGTGCTTTCCAGGCTTGCAGTAAAGTGATGTGACTAAAAAGTGTCACCTGTTTGTTCTCACAGCCTCTCCCCACTGGGAGAAACCCGTGTGGTTGAGAGCCTTGTTTTGGAAGTATATTACTTCTGTTTGAGTCATAATTTTATTCTTGTTTTTAGTATACTTGTTATCATCTGTATCCATTAAAGAAGTTTAGTGGCACTCAGGGAATGAGTGTCTCCTCTCTGCCTCTTCTCCCGAGTGCTTTGTTCTTCAGTAAGTGATTGAGAAAAAAAATGAGTGTTAGGAAAGTTTTTCTCAAGTTAGAAATAAGAGGCTGAATTTTTACACAAGTGATCCACCTAATTTGTGCCTACAAATCGGCATGATGAATAATGTCTTGGCTTGTTTTGCTTTGCAAAAATATCCTGCATCCATGCAAAGTTTTAGTTGCCACAACCCCGAGCATGGTTATGGCATGAAAAACCCTGAAGTCCCTTTGTCTTTTTTTACAAAGCCTGTGAGGTTTCCTTGATTTTGGAATTTGCCCTTCTAGCTGGATCAAACAGTCCAAAGATGTTTAGTTTTCTGGCTCATCTGTTCCCCCCACTACGTCTCAGAGAATGAGAATTAATGGGCTTGGTCCTGCAAGACACTGATCTTTCTGGCACCAGTTCAGCAAGCCACTTATGCAAGGGTTTAAATTTTAACTGCCCAGAAGCTGCTGAGGTTAATGGTACTGTACCAGGGACTGCAGTGGGATCATCTTCCCTGACCCTGTGGCCTGACCTGCCGACATCCCTCTGGCTCCCACGCTGCCATAACTTGGGGGTGACCTCAGCACATGTTTGTTTATCCTGGAATTAAATGGGTATGTGGGGACTTTACTGGATCTGCCTTACACTGCCCAGCCCTTAAGTTCAGATATCCACAGAGCAGTCACAAGGGGTCAGCAGAAGGGGTGGGATCAGCTCCACGACGCTGTCCAGTGGCAGCCAGCTACCCTGACCATGAACTCCTTCAGGCACCCAGGACATGGGCATTTCTGGGGAGACCACCCTCCTTCTCACTGTCCCACTACATTTTGTGAGGTTTTTTTTGCATTCCAAAGGGTTTCACGGTGAAAGGAGGTGGTGTTGGCACTCAGGTTTGGGTACCCAGGTTTCTGGGGACCTGGATCTCAGTGGTTTCCTGCAGTGCCGTGTTGTAATGGTGAAAGGAGAGTCCACCATGTCAAGCAATACCTGTGCCTGAATAGGGGCTCTCACGAGTTCTTTGTTCCTTATAGAAACAACGACAACAAAATTAATCTCAGGCACGATCACTCACAAAACTTATGAACCTTCGGAGGCAGCCAAAATTGACCCATCCTTTTTTCTTGAGAGGGGCAGGGGAAACAATCTCCACTGGTCCCAATTACTCTGTTCACTAGAAAAAATATTGCCGTGTAATGACCTCAGTAGGGAGTGATCAGCTCCTTTTGTGTATTAAATTAAACCTCTGGGGGGACATTAGACCCTGTAATTCGTATTTCTCAGATGCAATTTAAGCCTTTCATCAAAAAACCTCATAATAACTGAGCACTGCGATACCCCGTAGATTCATTTTCATGTGGAGGATGAAAATAGCCCACAACATGTTAACAAATTCTATGGGGAGACCAATTGTAATGATATAAATAATCTAATGTGGGCACGAATTTGAAAATATGCTTCTTTATGGATCGCTGAGAACAAAAAGGCTGGTTTAAACATTTTCTTTATATTAAGATAGAGGTGGGAAAACCTCCCTAGCCTGCTCATTAAGAATGCAGTACATGAGCAGTTTCCAAAGGTCAGAGCCCCAAAATGATGCATCTCTATATCTTCCTCAGAAAAAATTCCATGTGCCAGGAAGACTGCTTACATAAATTGTCATCACTTCTGCTGCATTAAATTGACTGAGGAAAGGACAGGTTTGCATGAGTAGCAACTTTCACCTGGGGATAACTGCAGAGAGGAACATTGTTTCCTGTGCAAAAACTGATCCTGGATCAAACCATGTTTTGAGGAACACATGTATAATTTTCGAGGTATGGGGTCTTTTCTGAGAATTGCCTGTGAGTACAGGACAGCCCCAAGCCTCTAAACTCTTCCTCCACCTGCATCCTCTGAGAGCACTGCTATGATGAAAAACATCAGCACAAACGGGCCTCAGACACAACTTATCCCCTGGAGTGGGTAGGTATTTTCTGGTGGGAAAATCAGCATTCCTCCCCTTCCAGCTGGAGACTTTATCTAACACCATTGCTTATGACAGCACACTGATGGATGCACATCTCCGAGGCAGTTCACCTCCTGAGCAGAAGCAGAGCCTTTGGTAGGACTCTCAGCCACACTGAGAGCTCAGGGAGAGGGGGGGTTCTGAGCAGCAAATGCAAAGTTACAGGATGATAGCCCAGTTCAAGGAGAGGGAGGATGTGGCTGGATGTAAAAAAGGGCTGTTGGGAGAAGAGAAGAAAGTACAACAAAATATTTATCAAATAAACAGATACATTTACAGTTCAAGTGACACTAAAACATCTAGAAGTCTCAGAGAAGGATAATGGTTTTATCAGTATATTAGGAGCTTTGCTTTAAATAATTTTAATTATGATTTTGAGCATAAAACCTGCTTTAGCAGTGTTCAGCATCTGTTGTTGAAACATTTTCCACTGGAACTCTTGATTTTTTGCATATCTCTAGATATTTACTGCTTTTAAAATAGCATCTGAAAATATGCTTATCAGCCCCATCTAAAACATATTTTCTGGCATACAAATGCTTTAATCTATTTTTGTATTTAATCATCTATAAATAAGCAAACTAAGACATAGGCCAATAGTACACATGCAAGCCATGTGTACATCAGGTACTAATTTTCAACATGTACTCAATTTG
>VYXD01012565.1:651508-670332 GCA_013397195.1 Hylia prasina | reverse complement strand
AAAAAAAAAAAAAAGGAGCAGAATAAGCTTCCTAAGCCCTGGTTAGTTCATTGGACTAAGGCAGAGTAGAGTCACAGTGGCCTGTGAAAAGCAGAACAAGAGGTCAGGCCTCTTTATGTCTTTTTCCTGATGGATTTGTGAAGTATAGAGTTTGCAAGGAGAGGTGGCTGGTGAATGATGCCACTGGAAAAATCACCTGGGGTAGACACAGCTGTCTACGGGTGCAGGTTATCCTGCTGAGAAAAGGCAAAAAGACCCCAAACTTGTGCTCTTTTCCAGGGACAGTCCAGACTGAGGAGACTTGACACATGCTGTCACAGCCCAAGCTATGTGGTTAACCCTTTGAAGAGAAACCATGATTTATCATCACTCTGTCCTAAGCTCTTCATGTCTTGCCAGGTAGTAAATGAAATTATTTCTTTTACCAAATCCTGTCAAATCACTTTATCCCTGGAAAGCTGTCTGGAAAACCACAGAGGAGCTGTAACAGGCATGTCCACAGGCATGGGAGAAGCCAGCTCCCGTTCACTCAGGTCAGGCCACCTGAAGCCACAGAGAAAGACTGATAACAAGTTCTTATTTTTGTCACTGCAAGGGCTATTAGCCATTTCCTTCTGCTCTCTTCTTCTCTCTATCTGTGGGTACTTGAATGTTGAGTTTATATGGCTCAGTTTATGCAGAGCTCCTCAACAGCCTGTTCCTGCTGTAGTTCCCACCACCAGTCTGCTCTGGGAGAGCACCAAGGAACAAGACCCAAGATAAGAAAGAGGTGAACTGCCAGAGAAAAAGGCCAGTGTTATACAGGAACTCCTTTGTAAGCAAGAATATTAAAAGGATAAAAATCGATTCATAATTAATTCAGGAGGCTCTCTCTACATATTTTAACTGCCTGGTATTATCTCATTGAAGAGACACTCCAGGCCCATGTTGTTACACAAGCAAAGCACTCCAGCATTGATTTTTCTCTTGCTGAGGATTATGAATCAACGTGATTTAAGCAACTCTACTCCTGAGAGTAATGATCAGCCCCTGAAAGTTTAGCAAGCACAGGAATTTTCTGGATAGAGGCAGTTTTGTATCAGTGCTTTTAATTACATTTGAAGACATGGATTGTCCATTAATATTTGACCTCTAATTATGTTTTTAAGAGGTGGCTCTATTGAAAAACTGTTATATGGTGAAGATGTGTGCAGAAACCTAAATGAAAGCAATTTTTTTTTTAACTGTGCAACACTTTCACTTGAATGGACAGATCTGTTTTTACTAGCAGGCCAGAGGGGCCCCCCCTGCACCATCACGTGCCTTCAGGCTTGTGAACCTGATATGGGAGTTGTGGTTATAAGCTGGAGGTGTCTAAGCTAAAATGGAAGTAGCTGCTGCCCTGGCTTGCATCAGAAGGCACAGAAAGGATGTAATTGCACAGTGGTAGCTGCGAGGTGCAAGAGCTGCTGCAGGCTCCCCTCCACCTGCATGCACATCCCATGGTTTTCCCATCAGCAGGACTGAGCTGAAGTTGCTCCAAGGCATCCAGCACCTGCCTGTTGTGCAATACTCTTACTGAGGCAAGAGGGGGGACAAACCCTCCCTGCACAGATCCCCAAGAGCAAACATACAAACCGTAGCTATGGAGTGAGCATTTAGTGCTGGAATCTGAACCAATTTGCTTGGCCTTGCACTTCCCACTGCGGCAATCAGCAGCTGTTTGCTGTCTGTGATGGCTGCCAAACACAGCGCCCTTTTGGAGAGCAAAGAGCCAGGCAGGGCCCTCCTGGTGCTGGCAGAGTTTATAGTTCTCTCTCCAGAATCCTACCACTTGCCCCAAGCTGAGAAAACCGTGAGTTTCTTTGCTGTTTATTGTTTATCTCCTCTTTCCACTAAACCTCCCCAGCGTCTGAGCTGTCCAGATGTGCTGATATCATCCAGGGCCTTGCATAACTTTCCTCTTGGGGAAGAAAAAAAAAATGCTGCAGTAGCAGTTCCTATGGAAATTTATTATTTTAATAAGATCCTCTGAAGCACTCAAACCCAAACTAACAGCTGTTCAGAGACCACTTGTTTCCCCTGAATCACTGAATTTCTGGGTGAGCATGGACTTACGGGATATAAATTTGAACTCTTATAAAACCAAAGCTCAGAAAACATTCAAACCAGACACAATATCTTGATGAATCTAAAAACTGAGTTTAGCATCCAAGAACCTGTTTTCTTTTCCCTCTGGACAGGAGAGAAAAGATCACTGGTTTATTGTGCTGTTACTAATGACACCAAATAGCTTTAGATGTATTATCAGGAAATCTCTTGTGTTAGATTTAGGGCCAACTTGCAGGGGTGCACAAAAGTTTGCATTAAGAAACCACACATGCATATTCTCTTCCATGCTTTCTGCACAGCCTCTGCAGACTTCACTTTGCTACTTCTGACTTACAGCAGCACAGTCCCAGTACAGCAGGAAGGATTGTGGGGTGATGCCAGGAATCGGTAAAACCTTGTGTGTTCAGGAGGGAGGGATGTAAGGATCTTCCATGACAGGAACAAGGAATCATGAATCAGAATGAAAATGAACTAAAGGATGTGTTTTCTCCACATCAAATACAAGTGATCCACAGCAACTGGCTGTGAGATGCTGTGAACAGTAAAGCTCATCTGATTTCTGAAAACTAGGTAACTCAGTGGAATAGGAATCCATGGAGAGCCACTACATTCGAAAGCACCACCTCTGACTCAGGAAGTCTTCTGTGACTCATGGGGTCTCTCATGTTATTTCCTTCTCGAGTCTCCTACTCCTTCCTAGGAATTTGCCTTGGACTGATGTTGGCAGCTTCTGGTCTGACACAGCACAGGTGTCCATGCATGTGGAAAGAGATTATGGCAGTATGATATCCTTCCCATTATAAGGCATGCAGAATGCACAAGGGATTTGAATGGATATACAAGGGATTTGAAAGGCATGCAGTGTAGCACCTGTGCCCTGGATGAGGGTGAGCAAGGTGAGATAACTCCTAGGAGAAGGAATTGACCCAAAATCTTATCTTTTTGGTTTTCTAACCATTGGTTGACACAAACTCTCCAGGATCCCTCTGAAGAACCTTGTGGCACCTCAGCCGTTCTTGTGTTTTGACTTCAAAGACGTGCCAAAATTTCAGTGGTTTGGATTTGTTGGTTTTGGGGGTTTTTTTGTTGTTTGGTTTGTTGGGGTTTTTTTAAATACAGGCAGTGCTCAGGGTTATATTTACCATGCTCACTTTAACAGTATTTGGTGCAGAGGCTGTAGAATTTTCTGGTTTTTTCCATACACATATGCTCCTTAAGAACCAGATTATTTATGCTACTGCCTGGAAAAAGCAAAAAGCAACCTGTCTTAGGACCTTTTTGTGAAGATTTTTCCATGTTGTACTTTGTTTTGTTTTTCAATTAAGTATGCCACTGGACATCATGACAGGTGTGAAAAGGCTGCTTCCTTTATCTTGTACATTCAGATGGAATTTATTTCCCTATGTATCACACGTGTTTAAGCCCAAAACCTTGGTCTTACAGCAGGTCTGCAGTATAATGGCTATAGATCTATGCCATCATCATTCACAGATGTGCAAAGGAGTGTGAGAACTAGTTACTTCCTTTGCTCACATGGAAAGTGAGTGTAAACTGTTCAGAAACTGTGACCCTGGCAGAGTTTTATTTGTAGAAGGACAGTGAACAAACTTTGCTGGGCTATGTGGGGAAATATCCATGCCTTTTCAAGTCTGGCAGTGGTGTCCTTGTGCAGGGGTGTGGGATGAGCTACTGAGATAACTCTGTTCCTCTCTGATCCCTTGGGTGAATGTCCCTGTGTTGGACTGGATCCAACATTACCCTCCTCCTCCTCTTTTGCATTCGGCTCTTGCAGCATCAGACACTGACAGTAGCTGCTGTCCTCAGCTTTCCAGCTTCCTTTCTGTGCATTCCCTCTCCAACAAACTCTCCCTGGAAGACAAGGGGAGAAAGCTGAGGATCCCCAAAATGTTGCCTTTTCTTGTCCAGAGCCAAGGAAACACCTGTGTATTTTGCCACCTAATAGTCAACCTACCATGAACTCAACTCAGTTTTGCACAAGGCGATCAGGAGTGATGAGGGAAAAGGACTTTTCCAATTCCAACATGCTTAAGCCATCTCTCTTGAGTGAAAATCTGGAGTATATACAAAATTTTAAAGGCCATGTTAATTCCCAAGGATCTCAGATAAGCCTTGCAGGGCACTGCAGAGTTTTCTGAGCAGTCCCCACATTTCCTCTACACGCGAGTTTGAAGATGAACAGCAGAAGGAAGAGTATTGACCTCTCTGCCTAAAGACCTAAGCCCGGAAGGATAGCTATGGACTAATTATTCCTCCCCTGCACCAGTGTGAAATGCTTTTAAAGAGCCACTTTTGATCCTCTTATTTCAGCCACTGATGGCAGAGGAAGCCAAGGAGACAGCAGGACATGGCTGGAGACAGAGTGTCTTATCCAGCTTAGGGAAAAAACACAGCAGGCATCCATCCTCTGGCTGAAGTTGACTGAACCTCCCTATGGAGGTGCCATTAGCTGGTTTGCTTCTTTCAGAGCTTCAAAATAATGTGAGCTGAATCTGGGCCTGTAAAAGACATTCACACACAGCTTTTAGTGACCATGTGTGCAGTGGCTTTAGGAGGTTCTGCACCTCCCCCACATTCCAGGTCCTTAAAATATTTCACCTCAGCTATGTGACCAGCTCTGCAACCCTCTCCTCCCAGAGCTCTCTCCAGCTTTCTCCTTTTCCTCCCTTTCCTATCCACACCACGGCTATATCTGGCCTCACTTACCAGCTGTAATTTTCTTTTCTTTTCCACAGGCTTATTTTCTTCTTCTTTTAGAACTGCATAACCCTTTGAGCCTGCCAGTTGCAACTAGGGACAAAGAGGTTAAAATAAGGGAAAAGAAGTCAGAGATATTTCTTTTTATTTATCATAAAAGCCAGACTTTGGGTTTAGCCCTGAAAAAACTTTCAAGTTGGAAATCAAACACCCTTGTCCAGCAGCACTCTTAAATAAGCACAGCCACAGGTACAGTCCAGTGGGAGGAACAAGCCAGAGCTGCCACCTAATTACCCAGCCCACTAGGAAAGCTGCAACAAGCTCCTAAAACATGTCCAAGGAGAAAAACAACAGAAGGAAATCTGATGGGGTTGGGAGTTAACAGAGGCAGGGAAGGAATAGGTTATTTCAGGAGGATTAAAAGGTCAAAGGACTCAGTGTGGAGAAGCCAGACCAAATCCACCCAAAGCTGTTAGTATGCGATCATCTGAAAAACAAATCCAGGGGCTAATCCCTCAGCCTGCTCAGGAGGGCAGTGCATGTCAAAGATGTACCCCCTCCTCCAGCTGGGCATGTCCTGCTTCTGGCTGAACTCATGGGATGACCCTTCTCAGACGCCCACCCATCTGTGACACCACCTCATCCTTTGTCCCAGGTTTGCTCACTCCTCACATGCAAGCAAAAGGAAACCTGTAGGGACAAGCAGGAAGCCCAAGGGGGAATTCTTTGTCCCTATACTAAATACAGGCACTGTCACTCCACTCAAAAGCATGGTATATCAGCAAAGAAAATAGCAACCCTTCCAAGGCAGCTCCTGTCTTCCCAAATAAGAATTTGTTCTGCTTCATAGTTGCATAGTGCATTTGGAAGAGTTGTGTGACCACCCCAAGGCCGTCAGACTCTCCAGTAGGTGTCCCTCACCTCAAAGATAGAAAGAGAAATACCAAGAATGGCTCACTCCACCCCTAAACAAATTCAGTGGGTCTTTTCAATTCCAATCCTTAATACTGTCTTCACACAATACTTCCCTTAATAATGTCCTCACAGTCAAGGATAGGAGACAGCCCTATACCCTCCATGGCATCCTTTGCTCCACAGATGTCTCTAGTGGTTGTTCCTGCCAAACATACCACACTTTCCACGCTGCTCAGGTTAGTAAAATAGGCTGCTGAGCAGAAAAGAAATAGGCACCTGCTCCTGCTGATGGCCCATGAGCCTGCCCACTTCATTTTTCTCTTCTGACACTTCAGTCTGAAGGGTATAAATTTGGTTACATTTCCTTATAGACACAAATTCTCTAGAAGACAGGGCTCTTAAACATCCTCAAAGCAAAACAACTCGTGGTTGTCTTTGGGATGCAGCTTTGAGAGAACGTGCCTCAGTCAGGTCTGGATGAAGCCTGTATGTGAGGTCTGGGTGCACTGGGGATATGCCTATCGCTGTGGAGGGATCCTTCCACTTCTAGCTGAGTCTCCCTCTCTGAGAGAGGGCGGCCTCTGCTTTGCTGCCTCTGCCGCGCCGGGAGGGAATGATGTGGGATGAGACTGGGGCATCTCTCGCTGAGCACAGCCCAGCCCGGCTGCTGCTCCCGGCTCCCGGCGCCAGGCGGCAAATCCCGGCACCACCTAGAGGCACTCGGGCTGTGATAAGGATGGAGAGGCAAGCGCGACCAGCTCCCGGTCTTTTCCGCCACAGTAACCACGCAGTACGGCGCCTATCACTGAAACGAAGAACCTCGGCATTCCCATTTTCCTGTTCCTTATTTCATCAAAACAAGCTGACTCGTTTGAACAATAAATGCAAGCCTGGAAGCCCTCAGGGAGAGCAAGTTGTGGGCAAAAGTTCTGGGAGGGGAAATTCAGCCCACAGTGAAAAGAATCCTGTGGGACAGTTTAATTAGGGGTATCTCCATAATCCAGGCAAGATGTGCTTAGTTTACCAGTAACTTGTTTTAGGCACTTTTTTGGTGAAAGTCTCAGCCTCGAATTTTAGCTATTAAACAAAAGCAGATTTCAGTAATTGCTTGTTGTGGTCATCCACAGGATCACAGCTTTTCAGTCTTGAATAGCTAAGCAGCCTCTCCAGGCCAGAACTGCTGGGGGAAAATCTATTTCTCTTTTCTCCTCTGAAGTCACTTCCTTTGGGAACTAGATAGAGAGTTGTGGCATTGATTCCCTGCACTGAACCACCTGATTTCTCCTTGCATTCAGATTACCTCTTCAGAAACTGGTGAACTAGGGCTTTCAGAAAACAGATTCACGTGCCTTAATTCCCTACCACCTTCATTTTCTTCTTTCCAGATGGTGGGTTGGGGTTTTTTTTTGTTTGTTTGTTTTTGGTTTTTTTTGGTTTTGTGTTTTTGTTTTTGGTTTTCTTTGCAACCTCTTTTTCCACTATAAACCTGTTGCTGACCCCTCCCAGGTAGGAACTTAAAAAATAATTGCTAGGTCTACAAAGGCAGAAGTGGTTTTGTTTGTTTTATGCCATGGGGTATGTGTCATGAAGTTTATTGCATCACTGAAGGTCGTTATTATAATGAAGTACCTCTCCATAACAGGAACTGGAGACAAGCTCTGGATCTATTTGCGCCTCCAAGTTGCTGTTTTCCTACACGTGGTCTCCCTGACCAGGGAGAAACTTTCTAAGAAATGTCAATGGCCACTTTTAAGATACAGAGCAGCATCCTGTCTAATATTTCTAGCATTTTCAGACATGCAAAAAACATCACTAAACCCTTGTGGAGAGAGAGCCGCACCTCTGACAGATCTGAATGGAAAGAAAAAAAAATATTTCCTGAAGCCTGCTAGACTAGGATCAAGCCTAAAAAAGGACAAATGTCCTCTGCTCAGTGAAGCTCCTGAGCTTTGGATTTTATGTGACAGGGGCACACTCCATGAGAGGTAAGTGGCCTCAGCAGGGTGACAATATGCACCTGCGAGCTCAGAAACATGAATTTCCTTTCTCAGTATTCCCCAGAATACAATGCCTCAAGAGATGTTTGAAATCCTTATGGCACCTGCACTTTGTCATGTTCTGGCACCCCACACATCTGACCCTGATGCTGTAGACTCTTGAGCATGTACTTAAAGACCTTCTCAAAGCCAGTGGAGCTGGTCATGCAGTTAACACCACTGAGCACAGGCTACCTGGTCAAATGAGCACCTCAGCAGGGACCTTGCAATTCCAGCAGCCACATGGATTTCTGTTGGGACTGTCTCTCTTGAGTGGCCCTCCAAGAATGTGTGTTTCTCCCTTGTGCCCTGTTCTAAGGCTTGACTCCCTGGAAATTTTTTTCTTTCATACCACTTTTATGGTTTGTGTTTCTCTGGGACTAACTCAAGTGTTAATGTTACATTGCAGAGAGGATGAAGCACTTGGTAATTCCTTTATTACTTATCTGTATTTCTCACGCTGTGGGCCAATGTGTTTGCTTCATGACTCTGGGCTGTCAAATAACCTTTGAGAAAACTATGCCCTTGCTGATAAGATCAAAGAAATGAAAAATGGGGGGAAAAAAAGGCTTTGGCAGAGCAGTCTCTATTGCATGCACTAATCAGCGCCTCCTCTTGCTACAGTGTACTTTGCTACAAGGAAATGCCTGGCAGGTTTGCTATCTCGAGGCAGCAGTTCACCTGCTGTAAGTGTTCCTCAGGAGGAGGATGAGGACCCAGAGCTCCAGTTCCATGGACCCTGCAAACTCCTCTCTTCTGGGAAGGTCTCCCACTGCAGCCAGCCACAGGGCCAAGTTCCCTGTTCCCTCCTGGCTACAGCTTTGGAGACGGGCAGTGCTGGCTCTGCTTGCTGATTTCCCAGCATTTCTCACATCACAGAGCCACTTGCAAGGTCCAAGAACCAGCCCCTTTACTGCAGCTGAGCTTTCACTCACCTATGTTCTGTATGGCACACAGGGCAGTGGTGGCACGGACACTGCAAGCAAGGTCTCGGCTGAAGACAGAAACAGGAAGAAACACAGAATGTTTGGGGTTTAAAGGAACCTTTAAAACCGTCCATTTCCAACTTCCCTGCCTCTTCCAGGTCTGGGACATCCACCATTTCTCCAGGCAACCTGTTCCAATGCCTCACCACCTTTATCATAAATAGTTTCTTCTTTATGTCCAATCTAATTCTACCCTTGCAGTATACCATTGTTGCCCCTTGTCCTGTCACTACAGGTTTTCATAAAAAGCCTCTCTTCATCTTTCTTAGAAGCCCCCTTATATATGAAAACACAGGGTAAGGTTTCCCCAGAGATGCAAAGATGATTATTTCCAGTAAAAGTCTCTCTTTTCTACCAGCGCTGAAAATCCCACCTCCTCATTGTAAGGAATATCTTACACAATCCCAAGCAAACTTCAAGAAAAACAGGATGCTATTTCATTCAAGTGTCACAACTGATATTTCTATTAAATGCAAGAGTGGAAAAATTGTGAATACCAATGTCAGCAAAGGCTAAGTGCCCTTAGGTGCCTTGCTTCTTCCTATTCTTATAACAAAGGTAAGTGGATGGAAATGAAACACACATCTGCTAATAAACATGGTGTAATTTCTCTAGAAAAGGGAAGTGAGGGTTTCTTTTTTGCCTGATCTTAAACCATTTCCCTGTCAAGATAAGTGGGTTTTGAGAGGATCACTTTGCCTTGATGCTTTTGATTTCCACTTTGCCAGGGAAACAAGCAAGCTGCAAAGAAACAGACAAAGCTTTGACCTGTATCACATGGCCTAATTCAAACAGGGAAACTCTTTGAATTGTCAAAGGAAGCAAGGGGTTTATTTCTCTTTACCACTGTACAAAACAACACATTTTCAAATTTACTGCCAGCTCCAATTCTTCTGGGAAAAGAGACAGTTCTCGTAGCCAGTGTCTGAAGTGAAGTTAAAAAACTCAGTGTCAGGATCAAAATTCTTGTGAAAGAAGGCCTTTCTCTTCTTTGCATTTGGCCTGGATATCTTCCCAATTAAGTTTCATTGTCCTAGAGAAAAGTCTGATTGAAAAGCCCTTTTAAAAACTAGGAATAAAACTATATGAGTAGCTAATCACTGATGTGTGTTGTAAACACAATGCTAAATATCATTGCAGTCAGGTTTGAACCCTCCTTACTATTCTGCCCTCCTAAAACTAAAATGAAACTGCTTTCACTCTGTTTCAGATGGTGTGAAACCGTCTTAGCCTTTCAAAAGATGCTTTGCACTTGAAAAAGGAAATATATCTGCAAGAATTTGAAGACAGCTGAGCTGTTCTGCAGCTGATGGTTTGACCTATATTGTGAGATATATACAGTTCCTATTTTCAAAAGAGTCATCCCAGACCCATTGTAAGAAGCTGGTTGTTCCTGTTGAAATTGAAATCAATGCTATGGTTTTACATCATAATTCTGTTATGAAATGTGGAATATGTTTTTCTTTAATAATAAGAAGACTTTATTAAAAACTGTGAAGAGATGATAAATCTTGGGGAGAAGTGACATTACGAAGCAATTCTTGAGGCTCACATGCAGTTATGTCAATGGTAACAGGGTGATTGGAACAGGATTAGTCAAAGGACATCACATATACAGCACTGGTAGCAATGGCAGAAAAGTCTTCACTGTCCACAAACTTTGTCAGAGCACAGCCTGGCACTTGCTCTTCACCAAGCTGCACCATCAGAGTAAAGTCCCAGGGGGTACCCCTCCTACAGAGGCTTCCTCCACGTCAGCTGAATGCCTACAACTACAATGCTAAATGCTTAGAGAACATTGAGGAAACTGCAGTGCCTTTTTTTGACACAGCAAGTAAGCCTGCTTGAAACAGTAAGAACAGAAAGGTCTTGCTGCAGGCACCAAGACTGCAGTGGAGTTACCGGGGGCACAGGCTCAGGCTCTGACAAGAAGTCAAAATGGAAATGGCTGGTGAAAAATTCATAATAGAGACATGCCTCAAGGACACTTAGTGATAGCAGCCAGAAATGCTGGCCTCATTCCTATATGCTATTTGTCATGTATGTCAAATATCAACATAGAAGCCTGTCAGGCATCTTAGTTTTTAGTTGCTCATGGGAACCTGGAGATATTTATAGCCCCTTCCCTTGCTGTGGTGCCTCATCCCCACACATTTCCCAGGCACTTGGTGGTGTGCTGGGCAGTGCAGTGCCTCAGGGAGCATGCACGCTTCGGAACAGGCTCGCTCTTGCCACTAAAGGCAGGGGGTGGAGTCTGTAAGGTAATCTTAGCTCAGTGCTGGGGCATCATCTATCCTCAAGATGCTATTCCTGTTTTCTTGGCCTTGACAGGTCACAATATCTCCTTGTCAGTGTCACCAGTGAGTAATTGCCATAAC
This sequence comes from Hylia prasina, assembly GCA_013397195.1. Lineage (NCBI taxonomy): Eukaryota > Metazoa > Chordata > Aves > Passeriformes > Sylviidae > Hylia > Hylia prasina. The sequence goes on along the minus strand of VYXD01012565.1, from coordinate 659,211 downwards.
AAACCCTGGATCTGTGTGGTCCACATTTTGCCTCAGATGTAGATATTTTAATGTGTATATGTCCCAGGTAAAAGAAGAGGGTGTCCCTATAATTGTCCCTTTATAAATAAGGAGAGTTTCTGAATTTTATTTCTTTTCTTTTCTTTTCTTTTCTTTTCTTTTCTTTTCTTTTCTTTTCTTTTCTTTTCTTTTCTTTTCTTTTCTTTTCTTTTCTTTTCTTTTCTTTTCTTTTCTTTTCTTTTCTTTTCTTTTCTTTTCTTTTCACTGCAGATAGTCTAGAGTTTCTCTTCTCTGTCAGCTTTCAGTGTAATTTCTTCAAGCTGAGACCAGGTGCAAGAAACAGCTGGAGCATGTTTAGTGCAATGTTTCCTCACAAAGCAGCCTTCTCCTGGGAGAAAGAAGGGCAGATGAAGACTAGGAACTGCAGCTGGAGAGAGATGATCAACATTTTGTCTACAAGCAAAAATATACTTTGGTCAAAAAAAAAGACAAGCATATGCCCAAATGGACAAGTAGATCTTGTCTAGTGCTAGAAGCACTGGCTTGTAAAGAGACTTCTTTCCAGTCCATCTTCCAGGCAGTCGTGCACAGAAGTGTAGTGCTAAGGGGTCTGGGGACAAAGCAAGTACCTGGAACAGGAATAAAACAAACCCACACCCATGGCTCAGGCCACATGTAAACCCGTGGTGTTTCTTAGCCCACACTCATTGCTCTCAGAAAGAAAAGATTGGAACTGGCAAGCCCACTCACCAAACCCCAGGCTCAAAACAGAGGGGGCAAAGCAGTCACAGAGGGGCTACATGTTCTTGGCCAAAGGACTGTGCTGTAAAGACAGTTCAACACCATTCTTGGAACAATGCGTTTTTCTAATTACCTTCATTCAGCAAAGCTTTTATGCACTCAGGAAAGGGTAGAGCCACACAGCTCTCAGAAATCTACTGATTTGAGTCTTTGGAGACTCATTCAAAGGTGGAGCAGGCCACATGACAGGTGGAAATATTACCAAAAGTAAATTATATTAATTAATTCAAAGAATTCTGAGCAAACTGCAGGAAGACCTCACAAGTACCTTTTCTGAGGAAAACAACATAAAATCCAAGTGATGGACAAACCAAAACAGAAAAAAAGGAGTCAGTTTTGATAAACAAACCTCCATGTACTGGAAAGGCTGATAATGCAGCAGGCAGGACACAGGACACGAGTTTGAGGAACTCAGCTCATTTCTCCTCTCCCTCAGCAATTTCTGAGGGGACCCTGGACAAGTCACCGACTAGGATTCATGCCCAGGTATCTCTAGACATTAAGAAGAGGATGGTGCCTAAATTTAGGACAGTCAGCACCTTAGGCCTTTTTCCATACTCCAGAGGGCAATTCAGATGCCAGGTGAACCAAGATGTTAATCTAATTTAGAAACTATATCTGCTGTCTGATGGCACAAGTACTGTTCTCTGTGCTTCAACTCCCAGCTCTGGACACTGACGTGGCATCGCTGATTTTTTGACAAGGCCATGGGAAAGTGACTATTATGAAAGAACATGAAACTCTGAAATGCCCTATTGATAGGAGAAAGGTATCAGAGCAACTGCTCTTAGTGACTTTCTTTGGAAGGTTTTCTAATTGGAAGCATTGGGTTTGAGTTCGTTGCAAACCAGATTTGCCAAGAAGTAAGTAAACAAACCTGGTAAAGCACATTTTCCACTAACTGTTATTTGCAAATAAGTGTTCTGTCATATGCTGCTGTATTCACAGAAGAGGTTGTATATGAAACTAGATCTGGTTTCCTACAAGTGATGCTTTCTCTTTTGCATTTTCCTTTTCTTTGCTAAAACCTTCTGTTGCAGTCCTTGCACTAATATCTTGTATTTATTGATGTTGATCTTTATATAGTTAAACTGCTTGCATAACTCATTCTGAAGAGGCTGATTATTGATGCATGTAACCTTTTACCATCTTTTCACACTTCTACAAGACATAGTTCATGCTGCTTGTAATTTTGAGCTTGAGTGATGGAATGGAGCTGAAGACCATGCAGATATATCTCTTTTTTTCCAAAGCAAAATCAAGAGTCCAAGCATAGCTATGAGAATATATCACAGTCCTGTGAGATCAACCCAGCACTTTCTGTCTGACATGGCTGAAGGTGGATGTGTCTGCAAGAGACCAGGCACGAGACAGAGATCTCTTTCTCTGGAATATTTCCACATCTAAGATTTTCTGGGCCAGAAGTAAGGTCTTTGCCTTTTAACTTCTACTAATGTTGACACTATCATGAGAATTGGATCAATTAAACAATTAAATCCAACTTAAGCACCACTGTACAAATTGCTTGTAATGCCAAAGAGCTATGGATTGAATTCCTTTGGGGCCTCTGTGTGCAGGACCCTGAGCTACCACAGCAGAAATAACCACCCACCTGTGCCACCCTGGCACCTCACAGGACACACCCTCGGCAGTGCCAGGCACCTCTGTCACCTTCACAAGGCCTGGGTGGGAGGGCTCAGGCCACCTGCTCATATTCCACCCACAGAGCATATGCTTTTTCCTTGCTCCTGGTATTCTGTTTGAGGCTCCTGCGCCAGAGCAGATGCAGAGTAAAAGATGGAAACAGGAGGAACTGCTACGGCTTGCTGGGACAGGGGACAGACGAGTGCCTCCAGTGGCCCTGTGGTTCATTCCAGTGCAAAGTGGACATTCCTTCTCCCACAATATCATGGAAGAAATGGACAACAGAAGTAAGGGAGAAGTTCCTGTTAACTCTCATCTAAAAGTTATGTGGATTCTTTATTCTTTATTCTTTATTCTTTATTCTTTATTCTTTATTCTTTATTCTTTATTCTTTATTCTTTATTCTTTATTCTTTATTCTTATATTTAAGTCTTTCTCTTTTCCCACCTGATGTTTCCCGCATTTTAAAGATGACTTTACTTCCCATGAAATATTTTCCTCTTGCTTGCAGTTCTTTGTTGTGGAAAGTATAAGTGGGAGGAAGGTTTCACAACAGGTCTCATCCTCTGAAATCTTAATCTCTGCAAACCATCTTACTTGTTTTTCGAGCAATAATAATTTTAGCCCTGGGAGAAACTGTGAACTTTGCTCAGTAAAGTTGGTTTTCTGAGCTATTTCAGCTCTAAGCAGGGTTTGATTTTTGTATTTTAAATGGTATCTAGTCACTGCCACATGGTGTCAGGACGTGCATGGTCTGGAAGAGCTTTCTGATAGAGGCTTTCCGGCATCAAGGATCATATAGCTGCAACTTTTCTCTCTAGTTTAAATGCAATTTTGTACGTGGATTGAATTTTGGAAAGAAAATGATCATTGGTGATATTGGACAGGATCCGTTCGGCCACGTGTTACAAACAGGTAGGGCTGAGGTTGCTGGATCAGTGGCTGTCCCTACTCTCCTCAGCACTTTAGGAAGTCCACAAGTGTATTGTGAGACAGACACCCATGTCCTTTGCTAAACCTCACTAACTGGAGATGGGGAGAAATGAAGAAAGTTGGTTTGCAAGAAACAAGACTTCTGCTCAAGGACTCTCACAACTGTAAGGAGAATTAAATATATTATAGGGCTGGGTAGTGACAGATGAGAATAAGTTAATTTCTAAGACCTCAAATTATCATGGAATCCTAGAATGGTTTGGGTTGGAAGAGACCTTTAAGATCATTCAGTTCCAAGCCCCCTTCCACTAGACCTGGTTGCTCAAAGCCCCATCCAACCTGGCCTTGAACACTTTCCAGAGACTGGGCATCCACAGCTTCCCTGGGTAATCTGTTTCTGTGCCTTACCACCCTCACAGTAAAGAATTCTTCCTGTTCTAAATCCACCCTCTTTTCAGTGTACAGCCATCCCCCCTTGTTTTATCACTACATGCCCTTCTAAAAAGTCCCTCTCTAGCTTTCTTCCCCTCCCCTTGAGATACTGAAAGGCTGTTCTAAGGTCTCCCTGAAACCTCTTCTCCAGGCTGAAGAACTTGCTCAGCCTGTCTTCATAGGAGAGGTGCTCCAGCCCTCTGAGCATTTTCATGGTCTCCTCTGTATTTGCTCCAACAGGTGTATGTCCTTCCTGCACTGGGGATCCCAGAGCTAGATGCAGCACTCCAGGTGAGCTCTGAGGGGCTCAGAGCAGAGGGGCAGAATCACCTCCCTTGACCAGCTGCCCACACTGCTTTGATGCAGCCCAGAATATGGTTGAATTTAGGGGCTGGAAGTGTATGTTGCCAGCTCACATGAAGCTTCTTATCAGCCAACACCGCCAGTCATAGAATCACAGAATATGCTGAGCTGGAAGAGACCAGGGTCATTGAGTCCACCTCCTGGCCCTGCACAGGACACTCCAAGAATCGCACCATGTGCCTGAGAGTATTGTCCAAAAGCTTCTTGAACTCTGTCAGGCTTGGTGACTGAGTGACCACTTCCCTGGGGAGCCTGTTCCAGTGCCCAACCACTGTATGGATGGAAAAAACCCAAGTCCTTCTCCTCAGTGCTTCTCCCAATCCATTCATCTCTCAGCTTATATTTGGGCTTGGGATTGCCATGACCCCTGTGCAGGATTTTGCACTTGGCCCTTCTGAACTTCATGAGGTTTGCATGGACCCACCTCCCAAGCCTGTCCAGGCCCCTCTGGATGGCATAGTTAGCTCTTTGACTTGCCTGCTATGTAAAAAATTTGCATCTTGTATAAAAAGGGGTGCAGGCAGATGGGACAGCCCCTAAAAGAAAAGACAGGTGCAAGAAGGGCAGTGAGGGAAATAAAGGGACAAGTTATACAATTTTCACTTAATTGAGAATAGTGTTTCAAATCTGCAGAAAACAGCATGTTACTCCCCTTGTTCCCTAGACAGAAAGGCACAGTTGTACAATCTCCTTTTATTGTTTTGCTGATAAGCAGGCATTTCACATTTCTAACACTAAACAAAATGTCCTTTAGAAAAGTCGGTGCCGTGGCCTTTTCCAGCTGGAACATTACAACCACAGGCTGGCTGGCCAGCTGAGTTTTTGCCCCGTAACAAAATGTCTCAGGGGTGGCTGCCCAAGGTGCTCCAGCTAGAAAGGGACAAGGCCTGCTGCAAGAGCAGCCAGCTTCAGCTCCTGCTTTCACCCTTGTCCACATGGGTAGCAGTGCAAATATGGTGCAAACTTCCCGGCTCTTGGGGTGATCCGGCTGGGCATGCACCAGGATGACTTGTGGAGTACCTGAGTTTCCATCCTGCAAACACTGACTGCTAGCCAAAGTTTAGTCCTCTTCAGCTGATTTTATAAGGGCCCTATTGGAATGCCTGTTGTTAGACTCCTCCTTGAAACAGCTTTAAAGTGAGCAAATTTTCCTCCTTTGATTCCCAGAGGGTATTTCTGCATGGCACAAAGCTGATTCCGGTACCTCCCAGTGTCCAAGCAAGGGTCAGGATTACCCCTTCCTGGGGAAACCCAACTCCTGGCCTGGCAGTCCTGGTGGCCTGAAATGACCCACCCAGGCCACTGGTAACAAACTGAACATAAATTTGTTTTTGCATTACTCAAGCAACGGGAATAGCTTGATTTTGGTTAGTCTCAAGATCTGAAAGTGGAGCTATCAAAAATTGCTGAATCAGAGGAAATGGATCTCTGACAACAATAATATTTATGAATTCTTATGAAAAATTGCTGAAGATGTTTTTGTTTAAAAAAAAAAAAGTAGAAAAGAACACCACCTTCAGAGGCTCCTGTGATATGTTTGTTGCCTTGTTACTCAGAGGGAACATGCATGCTGTTTTTGTCAGCTAACAAAATACTTTCTAAAAAGGTATTCTGACAAAGCTGAAAATACCTTACACTGATGTGAGTCATTTTGGCTCCAAGTGCACATCTTAGAAAAGGGAGTCTCAGGAAAAAAATCAAGTTAAGCACTGGCATGAAAGACAGTCTTTAAGTGACAGGCCTGGAAAGGCTATGCATATTTGTACTCAATAAGAACGATTGCTATCTTTCAACCCACACAACTGCTTCATGTTTTTTTGTTGTTGTTGTTTTGGTTTGGTTTTGTTGTGGGTTTTTTTGGTTGGGTTTTTTTGGGTTTTTTTTTGGCCAAGAAAGGAAAAAAAGTCACCTAGTTTCTTTCCTAACTTTTGTACACTGATAAAGTTCATTACTTCAGAGGGCTGTGATTATTCTTTGTATGTAGCTGTGTGACCTCTGCTGGCAGATTCTTATCATGACTGCAGCAATTCACACACGTATGGATACATTGGCATTCCGGTAAGTCCTGCCCTACATACACAAGGAGACATAATACACAAGATGATAAAATCCCTGCTCTGGAAAACAGACTCCCACGCTGGAAAGGTGTTGGGGGGGGGAAAAATGTATAACCCAGCTCTCTCCACTCACAGATGTTTTACAGGGCAGTTTTTAGAATGCCTCTGATAAATAGATATGACCATCTCAGGATGGGGCTACTGCAGTTTATTCAGCATAATGTTCTAAATGTTCATTATTGCTTGGAAAGCCCCTACACTTCATCCTGTTAGAAGCAGGGAGGTTACACCGAGGAAAGGATTAGTCTCCACTTGCATTCCTTTCTTGTACTCCTTCTCATACCATCTGCTAACAGCCATTGTGGCAGAGAGGATACCAGCTAAATGGACCTTTATTCTGACTCAGCACGGCTGCAGACAGTCTGTCCGCTATGATACAGTGGCACAGTATCATTTGATACTTTAAAAAACTGGCCATTCACCTGCCAGACCACAATGCAACTTGCACTTAACAGTCTCGCTCTTTGTGATATCCAAGGTCATTTCTATTATTACAGCACAGTGCACGGAAATACCACAAATACCAAGGGAGCCTTATCTATTTATCATAGGTGAAACTGGCACGCTTTGCAGCACGACGGCTCCACGGCGGATCACAGGCATTTTGAGTTCACTTAAGTTTATGGTCAGGGGCTGGCTCCCTCAGTTGGGAGCTCAGTGGATTCCATGCATGTCTATATCTGTGATGGCACTGCTGCAGCCACTTCCTCGAGTGTCCAGCTTCCACACTGACTCTGCTCCTTGACAGAAGGCTGAAAACACAAACACGCCAGAAAAAAAGACCTTGCTAGAATTAGCGGTGAGAGCCAAAGGTGAAGGGTAGGCGCAGATCTTCCCTCCTTCCCTCCCTGCCTGGCTTTACACGCCTGCTCACACCTAACACACACCGTGTGTTTAGCACCTTGCCTCACCATGGCAGAAAAGGGAGATTATACCCAAATGCTCCACCACTGCTGCCAAGCCTGTTGAGACCCCAGAGCCCACCTGGAAGGCTCTGAGGAGAGCAGGGTCCAGCGCACTCAGGCATCCATCATCCCTCATAAGTCCCTCATAAGGGACTCCCGTGTCCCACTGCTGGGTTCTCCCAGCTGGGTTCTCCCCAGGGCAGTAGCAGGAGCAGCAGATGGAGCCCAGAGCCATGAGCCCTGGAGCCTTGAAGCGGTGAACCTTGAAGGCCCGCAGNTTGCCGCGCGGTGACTAATAGGAGAATAACATTGTCTCGGGATAAAATAGCGCCGGGGCTGTTTACCCGCTCCATGGGGGTTCGCTATAAAAGGGCGCCGGGGACCGCCGCGCCAGCCAGACGCGCCGGGGCGCACCGAGCCGCGCCACGCAGGGCACCCGCCACGGCGCTCCTTCCCCACGCCGGGAGACACTTTCTCCGCTTTTTCCTCGCCTTTTATTACTTTTTAT
>VYXD01012565.1:641260-651498 GCA_013397195.1 Hylia prasina | reverse complement strand
TTCTCCCATCCGCCCTCCGCCGCCTAGCTATGGATTATTGCCACATGATCGTCTCGCTGCTCTTCGTGCTCTGCCCGGGGCTGCTGCCGGCAGGTAGGTGCCGGTCCGCTGCCGCTCGCCTCCGCCCGGGGCCGGCCCCGCGGGGGGCTGCCGGGCTCCGGGGAGGGCTGCCCGAGGGATGCAGCGGGAGGGGATGCGCGGGTGCCTTGCCTTGCCCTGCCGCGGGTGCTGAGCTCTGCCGCTCCCTCCCGCAGCCCCCGGAGCCGAGGTGGACGCCGCGCCGCCCCCCGCCGCCGCGCACCGCCGCGCCCGGCGCTGCTCCTGCTCCTCGCTGATGGACGAGGAGTGCGTCTACTTCTGCCACCTCGACATCATCTGGATCAACACCCCCGAGTGAGTGGAGTGGAGGGGTTTCGGCAGCTCCCCAGTGCCGGGTTCCCCTTTGGTTAGGAAGAAAAGGAGGGAGGTGTGAAGGCGAAAATTAAGAACCACAACCCCCCTGCAGAGATGGGAAGGGGAGGAAGGAATAGTTGTTTGCACAGTTTCTCATACTGCTTTACCTTCCTGCTCCTACTTTTCTGACACATTTAGCAACGAGAAGAAAGCAAGCAGGATTTGGCCACCTAGATCGGGCAGATAGCTCTTAATAGCCCTAACACACCTGCCTTCCCAAAATCTGGGCAGCAGTATTTCCTTCGGGTGCTGCTCAGCAAAGGCTTCAGGATATTTTTCACTATGAATCAGAAGCAGATAAAATGCCAAAGGCACGATTTTGCCAGCCTGGATTTGAACGGTTTTCTTTCTGACAAGTTAGGAGGTTGGAAGGAATACTTTGGCACCGGGTGGCTCTAGCTGCCTTTTACTGCTCTCTGCTCCAAATTAGTACGTCCCACGTGTTAATAGGATTATGCACAGTATCCATTTCTACACTCTCCTCACCAAAAAGTAGAGAGCTGGAGGCTCACCTAAGGCTGCAAACACTGACTCTGCTGATTTCTTCTGCTGGTGTGTTTCCTCTGAGAGAGGATCTGTTCTTCACTTTTACTGCTTCTTTCAATGTTGGCAGTAGCCAAAGTTCAAAGAGATGAGGTTTTATTGCTTTCTATTGCACGGGGAGGCACAACAGCCTTGTGAAATCACAATTAAAAGGTCATTATCCTTGTCAGTAGCCATGCTAATGAATAGGTTGCAGGATCAGAAGCATTTGCATAGAAACTGTGACTAAGGAGGCAGTCCCAATACCGCAACCTTTACTCGGTGCAATCAATGCCATTGATAGGATTGCACCCAAAATACCCCACAGTGTTTTGAAGCCACAGAATTATTTGAATGACTTTCATGTTGTCTCTTTGATCATAGGAAGACTGTTCCATATGGTCTCGGAGGCCCTTCTCGACCCAGAAGATCACTGAAGGACATGGTGCCAGAGATGCTTGCTGAACCAAGCAGCAGATGCCAATGTGCCAACCAGAGAGACAAGAAATGTCTGAACTTCTGCCAGGCAGGCAAAGATCTCTGGTGCGTCTCTTGTTGCTACTCTTTAAAAGGCAATGCATGTGAAAGGGATGGATTGTGGTGCACTTAGTCATTTTGGCGCTTGCTGAGCGAATACTCTCCCCAAAGCCTTGCCTCCTACCTGAGTGCTCACACTGCTATGATGCATACTATGGCTTGGCCCAGAAAGATTGCTTATTACATGCCTTGAGAAGTGGTTGATGAGATGCCTCACCTTGTGGACTGCAGACTTGGCTTTTCTTTCTTAACAGCAGCACCTTTTCCCTTTTAACAGGGCTCAGTCCACAGTGGAGAAAACCTCACGGCACCGCATCAAAGCTGGCAATTGCATTGGACCCAAATGCGTGAACCGACAGCTTGTTGACAGCAAGAAAATGAAGCGGTGAGTTTCTTCTGATCCTGTTGTAGTTCCCCGGAGCAGCAATAGAGAGCACAGTTCACCTGCCTTCGGGTCATCCTGGGCTTAGCTTGAAAGTGGTTTCAGCTTGAAAGTTATGGAGGGATCAGTGAGGATATTTTGAGGGCTTTTCTTCATGCTCTGGGTTTTTTAGCTTGTGAGGAATGGGTCCTGTCTGTCCTCCGCTTGCATTCAGTGCTCAGCCATATTCCCATGGAAAATTATGGAATACAGAAGTTTGCCTGTACTAAAGAAGAGTCCTTGGTGCTACTTTTACAAGCAGAATAGGACTTATGGGAGCAGGCAGCCTGATAATATTGAATGAGACTTAGGCCCTGGAAGTCTTAAATCATTTTTTGAAAGTGGGGCTTGCTTACTTGCTTGAAAAATGCACCCATTCACTGGAAGTAGGATTGGGTTTACCTAAAAGAAACAACATAGATGAAACAAAAAAACCACTGGAGACCGCCTGACTGGCTACTTAAGGAAGTCTAGGGCATCTATATTTGAGTGAATATTTTAATTTAATGTTTGCACTGAAATTATGAATACAACATTTCAAGCATCTTAACTTACCCTAATTCTGAGAGAGGTATGGCAAACAGCAGCTTATTAGGATCGCATGGTAGAAATCTAGACTGAGGTTTATTTAAGCAAAAACTAAGTTTTTTCACACTGGAGATGCATCTTCATTATCACTACGCTAAATGGACATTTCTTGTTTTTGCAGGCTGGAAGCCATCGGTAACAGTATCAAAGCTTCCTTCAGTATCGCAAAGCTGAAGGCTGAGCTCCAGAAAGGGCGAAAGCTCAAACATAACAGGGCGAACAAAAGGCAAAGCGTCCGGGAAAGCCTGAAAGCATCCTAGTGGGAAGATCACCCAAATCTTTCTCCACAATGCTTGCTGACAAAGCATCACGAAAAATCTGTCTTGACTCCAACATTCCATGATGGCGAAGGACCCCTCTGTCCAAGTGTTTGCACAGCAGAGCAAAATGCTAAGGAAGTCCTGTATTTGGAGATATAAAGACAAAGGATTTTATAATTTTGGAATTCAAGTGGATGGGTAGGAGGGCTGAAGGGAAGTCCACAGTAACATACATGAAAAGCCATCTGTCTGAAGAAACATTTGAATACTGCTTCTGGAATGTTACCCATCGATTGAGCAGCTTCCGGGGTCTACATCAAAAGCATCTTGCAAGAAAGACCTCACAGATGTGCTTAGCAAGGACAGAAAGCAAGATCTGAGTGTACAAGCTTCAAAGAACTCTACCTTTTGATTAAAATGCAAAAATGAAAGCCACAGTGCTACTTTAATCAGGACTTACTGCATATATACATGTCTACCTCGCATACTGTTTGTTGCACTCCTGCTAGAGTATTTTTACACCTTGTTATTGCCTTTACTAATCAGCTGCAACCCTTTGCCTTCTTTCAGAAGTCTAGTTTACTTGTACAACAAGAGTTATCTGAATGCGGGTTAGGCACTCTGATTGTTTGCATAGTCCAAGTCCTTTGGCTTTGCATACCAAAGGACCCTTCAACATAAAATAAAAGTTAGAGGACACTACTAAGTTTCCCATAACAAGGGTATTTGGCCAACTGAAGTTCTAATAATAGAGGTTGTTGTGTCTTACATGCTACCAAAAATGCACTGAAGTGGGGATGTACCAGAGGCTACTGCAAGTTTTATTCAGGGCCGTGTTTGGTGGAAATGCATTGAGACAAAGGGTTGTTTTGAATTAAGTCAAAAGGCTAATATTGGGTGAATGTTTATAGCAGTGAATTTGTTCACATTGTTGAATTTGCAGACAAGTTGAATCTTATGTGCTTATTTTTGTGTCTTGTATTTATATTCACACAAGTTCTTCATTATATTTACCATGTTGAATACACATTGAAGTAGGCCATATTGGTCTATGCATGTTTTATCTATTTCTGTATGAAATTGGGAAATGCTTTATGCCTATCAAGGTAAATATCTTCAGAAATAAATATTTTTAATTACTGTATTGACTTGTTTTTCCTTAGTCTGTGGCTCCGTGATCATGGAGGTAAATTGCCCCATGTACAAAGCTTCACCCCAGGTGAAGTGTGTGCACATGATTGCCTTTCTCTCAGATGAGCCAGATGTGAGACAGCAGATGACATTTGTTCCAGCTGCAAGGTTGCTCATCAAATCTTCATGGCAGACTCCAAACTGGACAAATGAATTTATCCATTTCTCTGTGAGCAGTCTTCTCACAGGTCTGATCTAGATGTACTATAGCATTAAAATATGGGCATTAAGGATTTGGGTGTAGATGAACTAGAGGGGAAAATGCACACACCGGAAAACTTGTGGGTTGTCCTGAACTAGGCAATGTTACTTATTACCATGCTGTACTAAAAATCTCAGCACATTCCATGCAAAGTAAAAATGGAGATCTCAATGGAACCTCAGTGGGGCCCAAGCTCAGGAAAGATCTAGATCAATAGTTAATTTTTTTACATGTTTCCAAAACATTGGCTTTAAATGGCCATACCTAGATGCTTAAAGTAAATAAATGGATTTAATAATCTCTGGTCCTACAGGGGAAAAAAAAAAAAAAGCACAAGATTTAACCCAAGGATAAAACTGAATGTTTTGGGCTTTTTAAAAACAACTTAACAAAGAAATACAATGCAATGAGTGTGATCCAAACACTGAAGTAGTCACCATTGAAAATTTCTGAAATTGTTCTGGATTTCTTGTCTATATTCATAATATTGACAGTCAGGCCCATATCATGTTTCCTTCACACTGCTCTGCTATGTTTGGAGCAGTAATTCAGTGGGGACATGACACTGCTGGCAATCCTGGTCTGACAGGAGTGCCTGGTCCAGGCAGGGGGAAGGAACTGAGAGCCCTTGTGCTTCTGCAGGGCAGGATGCAGCCCTGGAGCTGTCTTTGATCTCGGCATCACCGGCACTGACTGCTCGGGATGCGCCTGGATCAGTGACCTCTGTCAGGCATGAAGAGACCTCACTAATGCTCCCTGGTTTTCCATTTCTTGCCCTACCAATGTTTGCCTTTGGCAGGGAAAATAAACAAGCAAGTAGTTGAGATGCTGCCTTTCACTCAGCCAAAGTGGCAGGCGAGCAGCTGGTGTGGGATGTCCCTGATAGCGAAGGGGCTCCTGTTTTCTCTCCCAGGAAAGAGTGTGAGGAGAAGATCAATTCTGGGAGTGGGAAAGCATTGCAGCAGCTTCTGTGCTGTTATTAAGACTGATTATTTGGATTCTGTAGGTGGCTGGCCTAAATGATGCTGTGGGTGGGCTTTAGTAGCCCAAATTCCTGGCTATCTGCTCAAGAGATTCTTGAGAGACCAACCTAAAAATAAACCTGTTCCTTCTAGGGTTTACTCTGTTCATGCCTGGAGTCAAAAGCTGGCTTCCATTCTCCTTTCTTTCCCAGTAGACTGCATCTGCTGCTTGCTCATGCTGCAGCTTAGCGTGGGCACTCACTGGCCTTTTGGCATGCCATCAGTTCAGCGTGGTCCCCAGGGTTGTGCAAAGTAAGAGCCTGAGCCTCAGTGCAAAGAGCACGAGGGGGGTAAGGTGTCCCTGATGGGCAGGGGCTTGCAGCTTTGGGAAGAGTTGCAGGAGCTGTTTCATGCTGCCCAGCTGGCTTCAGGGACCCACCAAGGGTGGAAGGGGATGCACTCCTGCTCCTGCATGCCACCCTCCCCCCCTCATTTGCCTTGTGGCATTGGACTGTAAACTGCAGTTTACCCTGCATTAATGAGCTAGACTGAAAAAGCAGAGTTCAGCAGTCTGTTTGCCTCATTGAATAAGCAAAAGGGAACATGAAGCATTTTACCTTAACTCTGGCTCACATACAAGTACCAGGGTCTGTCCCAGAGGTTTGCTTCTTCTCAAAGGTCTGTGGGAGAGAGAGATTCAGTAACTTAGGCTAGAGCCCCTGGTGAGAAAAGAGGCATAATATATGCTGGGATTTATGGCACCGAACACAGAGCAGTGTAAAAGTACATTCTTACTTATAATGAACGACCTGAGTGAAAAAATATTCTACCTGAAGCCAAAGGAAACATTGTGCTGACTGCAGAGGCAAGCTCTTGGTCTTCTAACTAGAACTAATCTCACTGCTCTGAAAAAGGGAACCTTTCATGACCATGATCTATGCTGTTTTTAAGTGAGAGGTTCTTCTAATCCAGGACAAAATTTGAGAAGCATAAAGGGAAGTGTATGGGGAAGAGGGACATCACTTTCCAGTGTGGCCCAAAATACACCTGACATATGACTGAAATTCCATCTCACACCAAGAGCAAGGAAAAGCTCCATTCCTGAGCTGTTATCAAAGTGTATTTCCCTCCTCTGTTTTTTTCTGGGTTCAGTATGGCCATTTCTGGAATTGGAAAAAGTTTCACAGGAAAAGACAACTATTCTCCAAAATTAGGCTTGCTGTACTTGTTTTTATTCAATGCTGACTGTAGTTCTTTCTTTCTCTGCTGGTTTATTTTCATTTTCTCTGGATAAAGGCTATTTTGACTATAGATCAAAACAAGGTATACAATAAAACAAAGCTTTGACGTGTGAGTCAGGCTTCAAGTCAGGAAAATACTACAATGCTACTGAAATTCTTTCCATCTTATCTACATAATTCTGACCTAATTTTTCCAGAAATGGCAACTCTAATCTGTACCACATTATCATGAACTGCCCCCAATAATTCCTGCAGGATGTCCTAATGTTGCCTATAGAAGTTACCAAATACCAGCCTCTTTGTTCATGTTTCCTTACATTAGGATAAATTTAGCCACCACAACACATTTCTATATTTACAAACACAGAATGAGCTGGATAAACCACTGTTTGAATGCTATCTGGTGTTTACTCTTTTCACACTCAACTGTTTGCCTCTGTGTATATAAAACCATATCAATTTTTACTTGGCCTGCATCAAGGCACTATTATTAGGCTCCTCGGGTAGAAATCCAGCTTCCATCCTCAGCCAATATCTTTATTTAATGTACTGTTCTTCCTTCGTGACCTAGGAAACAAAAGGACTGACTTTTTGATTAATTAGGGGAGAATGCTTGGAAGCTGTGGTGCTAAGTGTAAGTATGCAGAGAGACAGAAAGCTGCAGATAAAGTACAAAGATAGTGGCAAGATCGTTTTTCCTGAGGTAAACATCGTGCGAACAAACGACATTTCAGAACTGTAGCCAGGATGAGTGTTCATGTCTTTCTTTATTTTATATCTCTGATCAAATCTGAGCTAGGTGAAAAATGGTAGGGAAGCCTATTTTGCTCAATATGGTTAAACAATCAGTTGGTATGTCTTAGTGCCTGGGACAAGCTCCTCTGCTCTGATCAGGTCAAGGAGACCTGAATTCTGCCTGAAGTCCAATGGGATGGCCAGCCAGCCAACAATTCCCTCAGCATTAGAGGCATCATTTCTGCCAGTGCAAACTGGCAGAACTTGAGAGCAGAATTTGACCCAGAAAGGCTTCCTTCCTTCTGGTATCACCACGCTGGGGACAAACAGACACTGGTTTGCTGATGCCAGCACAGGCCTTTAGTGGTTCTTGGTTTTCTTGGTCTGGGTTTGGAGGAGTTTCGTTATTGTTTGGTTGGGTTTTTTTCCTCCCTGAAAGCATTTGATAGTAATAAATTACATAAATATCACTTTGGTAAGCAATAGGGCAGTTTGCCTCTGGCTCAAAAAAGCTGCATTCAGAAAGGATGAGCCCCATGGAGTTTGTGGTTTCATTGACCTCTCCAGCTATTTGGGGGCTACAGAAATTGAGTTCACCAACTGTAATTCAAGCCCACACTGTTGTTGTTGTGTTTTTCCCTCCAAGGAAATAAATTAAAAAAACAACCCTAAAACTAACTTTTTGTCCTAGCTAAAGGAAAAATGTGCATTTGTGCCAGTCACCAGAAACAAATCCAACTTCTAATCTGGCAAGAAGAAAGCAGCACTGTATTTTGGTCATATAGGTTTGATTTACATTTTTTCTCTGCTTTCTCCATCTCTTTTCACAAACACCATTCAACCCAGGACTTGATGAAGTGTCCATCATGGAAAAAAAAAAAAAAAAAGGAGTGCTCCAAGGACTCCTTGTACAAAGGTAGCCACGTACATTGAATGTTTTGATGGGCAAGAGCTTCTCCTTTTGTCATCTTATCTTCCTTTCAATCCCATTGTTGCAAGAGATTGTTTGTCTTTTGTGTCTTATTTTCATCTCTCATTTCTAACAGGACTATAAAGCAGTGATATTCACAAACTAGACAGCAAACTAAAGTGGACAGAAAAGCTGAACAAATGGTGCATGCACACAGAAATGTGCTGGCCTTTAAGGTGTGTATTTGCCTGGGGGAGGATTTCCCTCGAGCAGCATAAACAAGCTCACAGAGAGAACCATGACATTATATGCTGGAGCAGTGTCTTGAGAGTGTCCCGTGGGATTTTCCCTTATGATTGCACCTCTCATGTCACCTCAGAGGAGAATCTCTTTCCTTGGACATGGGCTGCCCAGCACATTCATCAGGAAGTTGACTTAATGATGCAGCAAGGCAAGCAGGAATGAAAGAGCCCACAATTCTCAAAAGAGGGATCATTGCTGGGCTGATCAGAGCCTGCCATGCTCAATGCTGCTGCCAGTGTGCCTTTTGGAGGACAGGAGATGGGGTGGCTGCAAGTCACAAGCCACACCAGCAGCCCTGATCATTCCCCTGGAAATGTAAACCTCCCGTCCCACGTGGCTGCAGGTTCACCGTGGGGGCTGCTTTGTGTGACAGCTGCTCCTTCCATAGGTACCATCTCAAAATGACCCCACAGGTCTTATCAGTGCCTTACAGCAGATTTTTCTGAGAAAGCATCTCAGCTAGGAGTGCTGTCCAGTCATCCCAGCTTCCCTATGGATGGATCAAACTGGCATTCCACCACTGATTTCACCAGCTGAAAGGTTTTATTGTACCAGTCATGTAGCAATAGCCTACAGCTATGAAATCCACAGACACCTCAGCAGAGGTCCATGTTTCTTCCATGTTTTCATAAGAACATTTTCTTAGTTTTCCCAGAAATTTTAATCCACTATCTTTCTAAAATCTTACAGCTTTTCCTGAGGACTTGGCCTGCTGTTTTTCCTTCTGGGTCTCTGCTAACCATTATGTCATTCTCGGTACACGTCCAGCTGGACACTTTGCAGCTATGTACTTTCCAGTGGCTTCCAAATGTGCATTAGAGCTGTTAATTTAATTTTACTTCACCCTTAGTCTGCTTCATCATGAGCACAAGGACTTCTTTCACCTGACTGAAAAGCAAATTGTTCATGAGTGCCGTCCTTTGCCCTGAATTGGCAATAGATTATAGATTGCTGGTTCTGGTGTTGACCCTTTAGGCAAGTCAGAAAGTTGGCTAGATATTACTATACAGTAAAAATTTATTCTTTCAACTAACCACTTTCTGCTGAGTAATTATTTTTCTCCAAAGATGTTTCTATAAATGTCTATACATGCACAGGGCTCAACTTTCCAAGCAAACTACAGTCTTTCCTTTATTTTTGTTTACACACAAGCATTTCTGTAGTGTCCCTGTGACCAAACACAACTTTTGTGAGCTGCTTCTGCATGAAGCTCTGTAAGTAGCTGTTTTTTCGCCTGTGTTCCATGAACATCTGAAGAACCATGAAATTTGATTAAGGGACACAAGTTCATATGTGCTTTAAAACAACCTGCATATGTGAAATTCCTGGAACAGTTTGCACTTCCACTGGAAATTCTTTGGTGGCCCGCATTATAAATTAACTAAACTGGTGGTTATACATGGAAAGCAGATTGGAAAAAAAGTTGCCAAATGAAGCTATCAGCATAGGAAAGTGCAGGACTGAATCCTGTTGCGTAGCAAATAAGAAAGGTACTGTTCTTAAAAAAATGTGATTGTATAAATACATTATCAGGTGTACACAATCAGGTACATCAGGGGAAATTCAAGGCATTTAACCAACCTGGCATGTGTACTTGTAGGCATCATCATGGAAGCACATGCAATGTAGTGTGTTGCAATGAAGATCGTTTCAATGTTGTATAACATGTTTTGGATCTACTCCCCATTGCTAGAAAAGTCCAGAATCAAGAGGGTCTCTGCCTTGATATCTGTCTTTTTTATTCCCACTTAAACTTCTGGTCAGTGTAGCCAAATTCTGTAGGTGCCCTTGCAAAGGATGCTTTGCAAAGTGTGCAGCTGCTTTAGCACCCAGACCAGGCACTGCTACACAGAATAGTTGCTTTTGCCCAGGCTTCTCATCTGTTCAAATCAGCTCTTGCTGTTAACATGGAT